>CM067377.1:34548696-34721383 GCA_034510155.1 Eucriotettix oculatus | reverse complement strand
CATAAAAAATATTTATTTACTTTAGTTTATTGCTTTACGTACATTAAAATGAGTAATTATTTTAATTTATATACATCCGGATATAAAAATTATGACACATTTCTGTAAAAGGCATACTTTCATTTTTTAAGTTCTTATATGTGCATAGAATTATCGGATATAATAAATACTTTGTAATTTTTGTAGAATATAATAAAAGTCTAATTTCCATAATGTATTTATTTTGCAAATATATTAAGATATAAAAGACAGAGGTTTGATGGTTCGAAAAATTGAAACTGTTTCTTATATTTCAACTGAATCACCGAAATGTTAAAAAATTAAAAAACAAATAAAGTTATTACCAATAATTTACATAACAAATTAAATTATTATTAAAGATCAACAAAATGTTCTCGGGTTTCAACCCAGGTAATATCGAAGAACAGCGACGTTTCAACGGCTCTCACTGCCACCGTCTTATAGGAGTGTTATATGAAGTTTGAAAGTTTCTTACTTTAACGAAAATTAATTTTTTCAGCTTGTACTTTAGTAAGTACAAGTCTCTTAAATCTGCCGTAAATTATTATGGTGACAATTTCTCAATGTTTATTTGAAGGTGCACAATTTCACAGGGAAAATGAGGAAGGGAGGTCTCATTTTAAAGAAATTATAGCCAATGCTATGAATATTAATTTTATTGACCGATAAATACCATATACAATAATTTTAAAATTTGGTGCCACAAATATTCCGATTTGTAAGCCGAGTCGTCCATTTTCAAGTTGATGATCTAACTAATTTTTGTAGTTGTAGTAGGTATAATCTTCAGCACAATCTTTAATGAGAAGGATAAACTGGAACAAATAAAAGAATATGTATTACCTTAATTTTTTATAAATTGCTATCCAGTTAAATCAAAAGAAACTAATGAGCATATAAATTTTTTATTATTATTTATTGTATAGTAAGGAACGTCGCCATTCAGATTGTGGGGAAAGCAGACGATTTTGAAATGCAAATACTTAAAGATTCAATTAATAGGATAGAATTTCCCTTTTTTTTCTGGTTTTTTGTGTGTATGAGAATAACATTTATTACAAAACATTAAACCGATGATGAGTCTTGCAACTAAAATATATACTTACTACGTATATGGTTTCTTTCATTTCCTTGGCGTAGTCACAGTCGGAGATGTAGCCCTTATCGATCTAAACATACATTATTAGTTTTAGAAACGTAAGTTACAAATTCAAGTACTCAGAAAAGAAATAGACGACAATTAAAAACATGCAAAACACAATACTCACTTTGTATAGGATGTTTTCTGCTATAATCAATAATTCCTTGGTTTTGCTCGGGAACGTGTTTATTTTGTAGACGAAGTTTTCAATGTCAGATCTGATGGCTTTCGGGAGGTATTTCGAAGATTGCTCCATCAGTCCGCTGTACATGATCATCATGTTCTTCATCGTGGGCAGGACGACCTTATCCTTACCGTAAACGACAATTTTGGCTGGGAAACGTAATTATATTAAGGATAATATTCTCAATCTTTTTTCTAATTTGATTTCTTTAGTATAGTTCATTCGAAATTTATGTACTTAACATACAGTGTATTTATATTGTTGGAAAAAAATAATAGAGTAGTACAAATTTTGCTTTTGATTCATTAGGTGAAGTAAATTGGTCTCTTTTTTAAGCTGAAGGGACTGAACGTGAAGTTAATCATAAGTATTCAACTCGACAAATTCAAAAATAGTGGAAATGACACTAATTTCAAACTACCCTGGCCCTTCCCACCGCGGCTCCAGTAGTGTTCCACTCTTATGCCCTTATGATCTACAATTATGTATTGTGAGTGACATTATTCTCCAGGTCTAGGAAAGTATTTATTCGACCCTTTATCGTTTTGAAAATGTCACACCCTTCAACCGACTATCCGCGGCCCTTAGACTCATAAGGTAATGTTTCCCAACAGGGTTTCCGATCCTAAATAAATGATGTTATAATATCTCGCATTACCCAGTACATCACAAGAATCAGTTCCGACAATAGCAAATAAATGTGTCTTGTGAAAGAGCCTTAGTATTTGTAGTAATCCCCGCTGGTCTTCACATGGCCATTCAGAACGAGATGGTGCATGCTATTTTAAATTCTATGGTGTATTTCATGAGTTTTCACTAACAGTAATATGAATCGAACCTGGGACCTCTGTGGTGCGAGGTTGTGGCGTTAACATATTAGCTTATATTTAATATAAACCAACGCGTTTTCAATTCTTTAATAATAATTTGCCTTACTTATAGATTTTCCGTAGTTGTTGTAGTAATTCCCGCTGGTTCCTGCGATGGCCATGCAGACCAAGATGGCGCACGCTACTGCTTGGAAGGACTTCATGTTGGATTCAGACAGGTGATGACTGATGCCTTGAAGTTGTTACGATGCCTTTTATAGTTACTTTTGCTCAGACTTGTTCGGTTATCTAATGGTAATTCTTTACTCACACGATTATAGCGGGGTGAATGCTATCAAAGGCGTGCGCATTAAAATAATAACGCTATGTACAGGTTAATTGTTGTTATTGCGATAGATGTTGCACTACGGGTAAAGCGCATTCAGATATAGAACTCTTATATCTCATGTCTCAAAAGAAGTTTTTTTGTAATAAGTTTACATTTTCTTTGATAATGCTCTGTATATCAACGGCACAAATAGGATAACAGTAGATAAAACTGAAACTAGTTTAGTGAGAGGAATAGATCATTTGTATTATTCACGTTAGCTCATTATTATTTTAGGTAATCAATTTCGAATAGCATATTTTGATGTTAAAAGGAATATTGACTCGTGAATTTATTGCTTTTTTTGCAAAATCGCACGAGACACTTTATAAATAATGATTCCTTAGTAAATTATCCGGTCTATAAGGCATTGAATTTAGCTGTTTATATAAAAACTTTTACATACGAAAATGGTCAATAGTTCATTTTCATTTAAGTTTGTAAATGGGCTCATAAACGAACAACAAAAACTCACACAGCCGGCAATATTTCCGAAAACTATGGCTGATCAGTTATATTCCCACGTATAAATAGAATCATATGTAAATATTTCAATTTCAAACTACAGTAGATGGCAGTAGATGCGACATAAAATAATGATTAATAAGAAATAAACATTTCTGCAGTGTGTTGCCGGCAGATCTTAACGGCCAGTGTGTAGCAGTTTTTAGAACATTAAGACCTGGGCTCGACCTTTTAGAAATAACGAGAAACAATTCACAATTGAAACATGGTATTGAATCTTGAATCTTGACAGTTACCAGTCGATACAAGATTGGTAATTACCATTACATTCTGTCGACAGAAGACTCCTATGAATCTTTGACTGTTCGATTTCGCTCATAGTTTGTGAAGTATGCGTAGCTTTGATGGAAGGATTAAATAAATTTATTAAAGTACGGTTTAGTCTCTTTATTTGTTGAGATAAAAGCCAGTTTCTTACGTAGGTAAGAGCACATGCGAAGAATTTAAATTGTTTCGTATAGCGCATAACCCAATTGATTTGATTTAATTAATTTAAATATATATATATATATATTATTTAACCGCGTTGTGTGTCGGCTAACATGCGATGTTACCCCCAGTTGTTGAATTATTATTTTAAATTTTTATCTAGCGTAAACGTCTGTGCTAAATGAACGGCTCATACAAGCATGGCCAAGTTCAGGTAAACAATTCTAGGAAGAAGCTTCCATTTAAAGATAACCAGGTTCCCGGAAACCGCCATCGACCCTGTAGCATATTACCTCAACCAACCAGGAAACATTTAATAGATTTGGTTGGGGGATACTAAAGCCAGTTTCCACCAATCAGGGGAGATGTAATGAAAAAGGGACAGGCGAGAGGCGCTAGGAAAAAGTATTGCAGATAGTAAGAAATAGATCCTTGGGTGTGACTTGAAGGAAAGAGGGTCGATGGAACAACGGGGAACGAAGCAGAAGACCACATGGCTCCAAGTCCTGGAGCAGCATTCTTTACTGGTAAGCCGTCGGATGTATCTTTACTGGGAGTTTTTCAACGATAAGTTTTAATTTTTATCATTTTGATAATTTTTTTTTCGAGTTTCTATCCTATAACTAGGTAACCTTGGGGGAAAGAGTATCATGTGAACAGCCGATAGTTTTAAATTTCTTTTCATTTAATAAATTTTAATTTAGTGAAATTAAATTTTGATGTAATTAACTAACACGTGATGTGCCACATACCTAAATTGAGAAAGCTCTAACCGTTTAATATTTCTCAGGGATGCAACAGGATATCATCATTGGTCCTTTATTGTACGTCTCGTACACATCCAACTTGCCAACCTCAACAGACACACAAGTACCTTTGTTGATGATACAGAAATACTGTCAACACGTACCGAAACTGACACCCCATCAAATAATCTTTAAGAAAATCTGTCAGTTATTGAAACCTTTACCCTTAATAAAAGAACATTGACCGAATGTCAGGTTAATCAAGTGGATATTCCAAATGTAGAAGCAGTAAAATGTCTTGACCTTCACTCTTACACCAAACTTGTATGGAGGGTACATAAAAATAAGAAGGAAGCACTTTTATAAACAAAAAGATTAAATTGTTTGATAAGTTGTAAATCAAAACTAGCAATGGAAAACAAACTACTGATATATAAATCATCGAAAACAGATTATGTGGAACATAATTAATATATTTTTATTGAACAGTGGATGGATTACATTTTTTTATATTTGTCTTATACAGACAACCATAAATTCATACTTTAAACTAATCGCTCAGGTCTGCCATGTCCACAAGAATTTTAAAAAAGGCGATTTAAATAAGTTTCAGGATCATCCTCATGCAACCTATTAACCCCCTCCAGCCTCCCCCCAAAAAAGAAACGATTGGATCACACGTGTAAGATGCATGTGGGAGTATTCTCTCGCAGGCACTTCTCCCCAGAGTGACTGCGGGGCTCACCTGACTATGTCGGGAATGCCTCGTACTCTCTTTGTTATTTTCAAAGTTCTCACATGCCGAGACACCTTCGCCTATTTTGGGAGGTTTATGTTCTGGGGTCGAAGACCTTGGGCATAAGGCAGTGGTTTCCCGTTGCGTTCCGAAGGTTGCCTTCTACGGCATTTGAACCCGTGTTACAACTGGGACTGTAAGTCTCAGACGTTAATGATGTATAAAACCATGTACAAGATATTTGGCCCTTGCCGGGAATCTAGCCTGCGACATCTCTTGTATGAGGCAGCGACGCTACCCACTACACCATAGGGCTAATTCAAATAAGGAACCAAGCAGCGTCGGGCACCGAGCTTGTAGTAAATACGAAACACTCTATGTATTCGAAATTACCGAAACTTTACGCCTCGGACTCTTATAAGATATTTTACTACAGGACGAGAATTTTTAATATTCGCACGAAAACAACTAGATCGATGTGAAGATATGAAGTACGTGTTACTTTTTAAATTTCTTGCTACTCTTCGGAATATTAGAAATTATTCTCATTATATGTTGAAAATAATCATATTTTAATTACATGTAAAGTGAAAATTACGCAATATAATGGCGTGGAATGGTATTATTTGGTCTTAAGTTGAAAATTGTTGCCTGAAGCAAGTTCCAAAATACTAAATCAGTGTCTTACTCAATTGTATAAAAATAGTAACGCATTCGGAAAGAAACAACAAACAGTTATAAATAAATGAAAAACTTTAAAATTTAAAGACAGGTTGTGCAAAAAGGGGGAAGATGGATAAAATAGCCCGGTTAGAGCAATTCATAGTATTCCAGAAGGCTGCTTTTAGTGAGAAACATAGATGTAATTACATAATTTTTAACTTAATACAGAAGTAAAACATTTGTTGCCAGTAGACTATATCCTGCCTATTGGAGAATAGTTAGTCCTTCTTTAAAACAAATACAACTTTGATCTGTGAGTAAAGGTCGGTTTTGTAATTAATTAAAGTCAACTTAATGCGCAATTATTTTATTAACAGCAGATTTTTTTCCGTATACAGCTATTTTAAATATGGAATCTGAACTGAAAGCGGAGTCGTCCTTGTTACATAAGTTTACGTTCATATTAATATTTGTAGTTGTAATATGTGTAATCCTCAGCGCAGTTCTTCATGAGAAGAATTATCTGAAACGCAAAAGATTCTATTTTACTTAAAGTAACGGAAATTACGAATAATAACTAGGGAATTTAACTCTGTTAGTATTCTGCTTCTCTCGTCTATAGGAAATTTATCATAACATCATGCGAATTCTATGATTTTGAAATACAAATAGCAAAAAAAGTCAAGAATATAACATTGAAAGAGAAGCCAAATATACAATATCTGAGGCATTAATTTATCTTTTAATGATATGGTGATCTCTGTGAAGGAATGATACTTTTGATATTTATAAACCGTTGATGAATTTTATGATAAAAATATATATACTTACGATGTACATGCTTTCTTCCATTTGCTTGGCGTAGTCACAGTCCGAGATGTAACCCTGCTTAATCTATAAATACAGAAATCATTACTCAAATTGCTTTCTAACTATAACGGTGACACGCTTATATAAATTCAACTACTAGAAAACTAAATATTGAATATTAAAAGCATTCTTCATGCTAAACACATTTCTCACTTTATATAAGATGTTCTCAGCAATATCAATGATTTTCTTGTTATTGCCCGAGAACATATTTATTTTGTAGATAAGGTCTTCGATGTCAGATCTGATGGCCTTCGGGGCGTATTTGGAGGACTGGTCCATGAGTTCGCTGTACACTATCAGCATGTTCTTCATCGTGGGTAGGACGACTTTGTCCTTGCCGTAGACGACAATCTTGCCTGGGAAAGGTAAAATTCATTCAGCAAATATGTTTTCAATCTGTTCCTCCTTTTAGATCTATAGAACCGTCAATTTATTTCTTGTAATTTATATATTAATCAAAAGGCACAAGTAATTTAGTTAATTACGACAGTAACTTCATTAATCATACAATTTCTGCTCGGAAGACGAACATTTGACAATTTCGTCTATCCTAACCGTATTAAAATTGTTTCATAAAAATAGAATTAGTGATGATCAAAATCTTCTTCACCGACTTGCTGTTTTCTTTGTTTATACACAGGCTACAAATTCTTTAAGAATTTTGTGTTCCGTTGCAGATCTATAATCAAAACCATTATATATATTTGGCCTGAGTAACACTCGTGAAACGCGCGGGTGACCTCGGAAACTTTCGGGTTTAGTTTCGGCAAAGAAACCTCGTTGCAGAGAGTGTGCGTTCTAACAAGTTTTCATAAAAACAATTACGTTATATTACTTAATGTTTATTACTTTATTTAAGGTTATCTAAGTACTTCCAAGTAGTTATCTCATATATCTCTTGCATTTAGTAAATTATATGTTTTCATAATTGATAATAACTTAATATTAACTGTTTTGTTTAAGGTGGTTGAAGCGTAGTGTTACTTAATACTTCTAAAAACTGTAACATCAAGAAGACGCATGGTTACAACATAAAGTACTGATTGTGTCATCGAAATAAATATCAACCTAGCAGTTTTAATTCAATAAATGCTAAACCTATTTTAAAAGTAGGATCCGGCGAAAGAAGAAGACGCATGTCCAATGAGCGACTGGCCAAATTCAGGGCTAAACAATCTCTGAATAGGGTTAGGAATAATTAAGTGGATTTAAAGGAGGATTCGGTAGAAGAATATGACGCATGGTTAAGGCAGCCAGTTTCTTAGTTATATATATGGAACTACAAATATATGCGGCTAGTTATAATGTGTTCTAAGGTTTCCCTTAGCTCCTAAACCATTTATCAAGAGTTTACTATCGAATGAAATACTGTACCTACCTAATGTAAATAAATTCCCGGGTATCGCCGGGCAACCATCTAGTTTGTTATATTCTGCTCAAGCACACTTCCGTAGATTTCAGTTATATTATTTTCGATTTAACTAAGCCAATACTGACGGTTACTATTAATAAATGCATTCTTACTTATAGATTTTCCGTAGTTGTTGTAGTAATCCCCGCTGGTTCCTCCGATGACCATGCAGACTAGGATGGCGCAGGCTACGGTTTGGAAAGACCTCATGTTGGCTTTAGGTAGGAGAAGACTGATGATCTACTGTTGGAACTATGCTATTTATAGTTTCTTTTTCTCATACTTTTATGTTATCTAATAGAAATACTTAACTCATTTCTTGGGAAAAAATTAAAAAACACAATCTTAACGAAATGCACATTTTAGAAACGGGACGAGAACCAGTTTAAATAATTACTTTTAATTAATATTTGCGCTATCGGTAAAACCCTTCCAATTAAAAAACAATGTGTTAACAACGATAAAATTGTTCTATTTTTTATTTTAAAAGTTGTAATATTATTTTAGATAAAATGTTTGGTTCCTGTTTACTAATTGAATTAATATTATTTAATAATATAGATTATTTTTCGTCCTGAAACACAATGTGATGTAAAATATGCCACTTTTTAGTATCACAATTCTTATCTTAATTATTTTATTATTCTTTTTGACTTGAAAAAGAATTCTTCATCATTTGCTTTGGAGACGTGTAAATATATTTTTCAAATTCTACGTTTGTTACACATATTTTGCAAGCTTTGGTTGTTTAAGTGCAGTCTGCGTAATTCTAAATATATTTATTTATTTTTATTGTAAATTAATTAAATGTCAATTATAATGTTCTTGTTTCAGTAAATAAATAAACTGACTTCGAAAGAGTCGTGTTCTAAATAGATGGTATTTATTTTCATATTTTAGTTATTTGTTACAGCTTGGTGATACAGTTTAATTGAAGATCGTCAACTATTACTTTGTGAACTCTTATAACATGTTATATGAAAGTTTATATTGTTTTATAATTACAGTCATTTATTAGTCAACATAGTGCTTTATTTTATATAATAGAAATAAATGAAATAATTAAAACGATAGGAAATATTAATTAATAACATTTGTTGGAAATGGTTGTCCATACTCTTATTAATTGTTTAATTAAGTATTGGAAATTATTACAGAAAACTTCATTTTTATCTACATTAACGTGGCGGTTATTAAACAGTTAGAGCCGCACACCTTTCTTGACCTTACAGCAACAATAAAATACTCACTTGAGAATGGATATCTGAGACCCCACTTACTGAAATAGGAGACAGGTATTACAAAAGTTAGTATTTGTGGTTGTACTGGAATATATTATCTTAACATACAGTACCAACATGAATTCCTTTGTGGGGAAGGGGGGTAACAGACTTCATGAGGGTGATCCTGCATCAGGCAGCTCCGAAAGTATTATCTTTTTTTTGTTTAACAGTCTACAATAGGTTGGTCCTGAAACAGGCAGCTCCCATTTAATAGCATAGGAAGTAGGAAGAGTATTGAAAAGGGGTAAAGTCACAGTAACAACGATGAGTACCTGCGGGAATTTAGCTCTCGCAGGTATTTATTCCTGAAGATATAGTGAGCCTCACCTTCGGGAACGCCTCGTTCTCTCTCTAGTTTATAAGGTTCCCGAATGGCAAAGTCCACCGGATGGTTTAAGAGGTGTATGCTCTGGGGTAGCTTACCTTAAGCATACTGTAAGAGATGTCCGCTGATCCTATGTTATACGCAATTATGTTGTATTTATTAAATCTACAAATGGGCAGATGCCCGGTGGCAGATACATAGAACTTAAACAATAATTAATAAACTGGTCGTAAGGACCATATTTAACCTATAGTTGAATGTATAATTATATTCAATATTAATAAATAAATGTGGAATAATATTATTAGAAATGAATTTTTTTAAAAAAAGAATAGTATTGTTTTTGCATTAAAAAAAACAAGATAAACAAAAAAACTGGAAATATATTTCACTGTAGTATATTTTTAGAGATTTCGCAGCACTGATCACTTCACTACTCTGCACTACACTAAACTTAGATTGAGTCGAAATTTTCTTTCTCTTAGAGGAAGTTCCCCAAACACTCCGGCAGGCAGATTGTTCCAGTCATTAATTGTCCTATTTAGGAATGAGTATTTTCCAACGTCTGTTTTTTGGTTCCTTGCTTGTAATTTAAACATGTGATCACTCCTCCCGTTCCGAGTCGATTCTTTCATTCTATCTCGGATTCCCTGCCAAGGTTTTTGACCTGCAAAAGCTCTGTAGAAAATGCGTAGCCTAGCTCTTTCTCTTCTTGTCTGTAGCGTATCCCACCCTAGTCGCTTTATCTTTTTGTTTCCATGCCCAGGTCCTATTTGTACGAATTTTGCGGCCCTTCTTTGCACCCTTTCTAAGGATTCTATTTGACCTATCCTGTACGGATCCCAGCATGCTGCACCATATTCCATAAGTGGGCGTACTAATGACAAATATGCCATCTCTTTAGATTTCGCATTCCCCTTGTTGAGTGTTCTCATGACAAAGTGCAAGGTGTTCCACGCTTTCCTTATAGCATAGTTTACCTGCCCCCAGCTTACTGTTACAATAAATGCCTAGGTATTTACAGTTTGTCTCCTCGATCACTGTTTCCCCATCTATCTTATATATCAAGGCATATTGAACGCGCATATTAGTAAAACTAATCGCCTTACTTTTACAATTGTTGATTTTGATTTTATTTCGCTTAACCCATGTACTTAGAGTATCTAAGTCAGTTTGGAGAGCAGCTGCGCCTTGTTCCCCATTTATTTCCCTGTAAATTACACAGTCATCTGTCAGACCTTAGAATTTAAATTATTAGGTAAATCATTAATAAAAATGAGAAACAATAATGGGGCAATAACTGATCCCTGGGGGACTCCCGATGTTACAGATCCGATTTCTGTAGTTTCTTTCCCAACTTTGACTTTTTGTAGCCTATTTATTAAGAATTCTTGCACCCAGAGAACTACTCTTTTGTCAATATCTGTCCCATCTAACTTCTGGATCAAGATGTCATAAGGAACTACATCGAAAGCCTTTGCAAAATCAATAACAATGGCGTCTATTCTACCAGCACGATCGACTTCGTCTGCTAGATCTTGAAACAAATTGATTATCTGACTTTCACACCAAAAACCCGATCGAAATCAATGTTGGTTTTCAAAAAACCACCCTTTAGATTCAAGTGCATCCCGAATGTACGTAGCTATTAAGTGCTCCATGATTTTTCATACTACTGAGGTTAGACTAATAGGTCTATAATTTTGTATGTCCGTTTTATTTCCAGATTTAAATACAGGTACAATTATTCCAGTTTTCCAGTCTGTAGGCAGAGTTGAGTTATTTATGGACATATTAAATAGCTTTATTAAATAAGAAATAATTGCCTCCCCACCCAGTTTAATTATTTCTCTGAAGGTGTCATCTGGACCGCGCTATTTTTTGTTTTTTAATTTACTAATTCTCCTTCTTACTGCCTTTGCCGTGATATGGAAGTTTTCGGATTCGGAGTCACATTTTGTTACCGTGTATGTACCGTTACATTTGGTAAACACAGAAACGAAGTACTCGTTCAGCACATTTGCCTTTTCTTTATCTGAAGTTAGATCCATGCCGTCAGTTTTTAAGATATCTAATTTTTCACAATTCCCTCTGCGTTTACGAATATAACTATAAAATCTCCCCCAAGTTAGTATTGTGTAATTGAAATATTGCTAAAATGATAATAACGTTTTCTCACAAAATTTTATTTTCAGGCAATGGTTTTACAGTTTGTTGTAGGCAGTAAGTAGCTACTTAAAATATTGAAAAGTATCCTCGCAACTTGTTGAAATAAAATAGTGGACTTAATGAAACAGACTTTTTAAACTATTGGATTCATCTTGAAGCTTGCGGAATGGAATTAAGCAATATTAAAACAACTTTTCATACATACGTCATGTTGTGATATAAAGTTCTTTATTTTGTATTTGAGCATAAAATTAAGGTGCAAAAATACGGAGTGAATTTGTTGAGAAATAAATATTAGTTTGATGAAAGAATATATTGAAAAGAAAAATTAATTTCAATTATATTCTTTTTAAGAAAGTTGATATATTAAGGAAATGTAAAGAATTATTGAGTAGAGTTAATGCAAATTCATTATAAAAGAAAAATTAAATATATAATATATATAAATGCGAATAAAATCCATGGATAGCTGAAAAGTAGTGGTATTAATTAAAAAAGAACGAGATAACAGTAACCTATTTAATTTACTATTTTTCCTCCAATGACAGAATTAAACGAGTATTATTACGTCGTATGATATTCATATCTGCTTGAGCTCATACTTGCCCTGTTATCATGTGGCAACCCTCGTCTCATTTCTGTGATATACGCGTTGAAAGGAACTATCTGTGACCTCGTATATATCTTCCAATCACAGCGACATGAATATGTATGGCGTGTATATATCTATAAAGTAGTTGTTTTCGCAATCCTTACGGTTTTGGCCATTTGCCTATTAATTCTCCAATTATGATAGCGTTAACGATTTATTGTCGTTCTACATGCCAACTTGGCAAATTATTCGTTAATTGAAAGTTACATTAATACATTAACTGAGAGAATAGATGCCCTAATGTCGGCTTCCTACAGAAGTCGTCATATCACATTTTGGCCACGGTTTCTAGGCGCGAATCAGTTGCAGATGCATATCATAATGTGTAAATAATCTGTAGTCGATTTTGTAATGTTTTAAAAGATGAAATTTGCATTTACTTTAATAAATAAAGCTGGGTAAATTAAATAAGGACAATTAGTTTAGTATCCCATGCATTCAAAATATTAACTAAAATCGTATATAGGAGAATGGAACGTCAAATAGAATGCGAGTTAAGAAGAATGTAGGGGCAAAAGAAACAATACTAACTTTGCGACTAATTTTAGAAGACAGGATAAAAAAAAACCGGACTACGTTTATGGCATTTGTAGATTTAGAAAAAGCGTTTGGGAATGTGAACTGAAACAAATTGTTAAGGATTTTGATGAGTACTGGAATAAAATATCCAGAAAGGAGGGATATACGTAACCTCTAAAGAAGACAGGCAACAGTAATTAAAATAGAAGATCACGAAAAGAAAGCCGTAATCTAGAAAGGAGTAAGACAACGATGCAGTCTATCGCCAATTCTGTTTAAATTATATATATCACAGGTGATGAAGAATGTTAAAACGGAATATGGAAAAGGAATCATACTGCAAGGAGAAGAAATAAAACTTTACGCTTTTCCGATGTTATCGTAGTATTAAGGGAATCAGAAGAAGACTTGGAAACCATAATAAATAGCATGAACGTAGTCCTGGAGAATGAGTTCAATATGAGGATTAATAGAGGGAAAACCAAGGTATTTGAGTGTAGTTTGGGAAACAGTAGAATAACAAAGGGTGTTAGATTGGGAAGGAATATTTTGATAGAAGTTAAGGAATTCTGCTACTTGTGAAGCGTAATAACTAGGGATGGTAGAAGTATAGTCGACATGAAAAGTAGGATATCACAGGCAAGGAATGTTTTCTAGAAAAAGAGGAATTTACTTGCGGGTAATATATGTGTGAAAATTAGAAAATCATTGCTAAAAATGTTCGTATGGAGCGTGGCGCTATATGGGTGAGAAAAGTGGACGATAGGATCTGAGAAAAGGAAAAGAATAGAAGTCTTTGAAATGTGGTGCTATAGACGAATGCTGAAAATAAGATGGGTGGATATAATTACTAACTGATTAACGAAGAAGTTCTAAACAGAATAGGGGAAAAGCGAAAAATATGGAGGACGTTGACGAAGAGAAGGGATAGATTCGCATCGGAGGGAAGTTTGTGGATTAAGAATTGAAGTGGGAGGCCAGGGATAGAACACGCTAAGCAGATATAGGAGCATGCTGTTTTATCTAGGTATGAGGAAATGAAATGGCTCGCGTAGGATAGTCATCAGACTAGTCTTAGGACTGAATACCACAACATTTAAATAATAAATCAATTGAAAATTTATATCTCATTAATACCAAAAAAATCCTATCAACTTACTCAGTAAGAAGTATATATATATAATTTATGACGTGAAAAGTAAATTTGATTCTTTTTCTTGGGGAATAGTGGGTTCAATTTCCTTGATTGGCTATACCACTATAGCATTTAATTGGCGATTTTATATCCTTATGCGTATTTTCCCACCGACGCTAAGGAATTCATTCATACGGATCATAACTGGCTCACCGGAGTTGGAATCATTGAAGGAGACTCGGCTACTTTAAGTTCTCGAATATTATGAACGGCAGTGCCCTTTGATAAGTGCCTGTTCCCCATCTCACCTATAGCTGCATGTTTGAAATCTCGTGTAACCAACTTTTTAATCCTTTTCCATTTATAACGAAGACTCCGTTAAGGACTTTCTCCCTTCCCGTTCCAAAAATTGCTAATGATAAGCCATTTTCCACCACCAGAAGTTCACAACTGGCAACCACACGTTCAAGAATATTCCCACTTCTAGTGGGACATGTTCGAGTGTGCACATATTTTGTTATTCTAGCTCCTTTCCCGAAAATATGGGGTTCTAGTAACCACACAAGAGGCCGCTTCAATAGAGATTTGTTCTGAAATGGCCCTTGATATCTGGAAAGCAATGAACCCACGAGCTGCTGAGCTCGGTAAATTTGATTTCACATAATTATTTAAATGAATAATGTGAAGAAACCTCTACTACTTTATAGAAAATAATAAAAATAACATTAACAAATGCTGTCTTATAAAGCGAGATGAAATTTAATTCATTTAATAAGTTCATTTAGTTTTACCCTGTAAAAATGAAATTTAACTTGTCTTATAAAATATTTTATGATATAACGGAACGTATACTACGATATTATATAAGTATAACTTGAATTTCTACATTTAGTAATACATGAATAAGAAAAACTTCCATTGAATTATATGATGGTAAAGTTTATTACATTACAATTTCTTACACCTCTTTTTTGGACAGAAATGAGTGGATTGTTTTATCTAGTTCACTATGTTGTGTAAATTGAGATCGGTATGATGACTTAACATATCGCTGTTAGTTCAATGAATCGACTCTCGAGCTGGCGCTGAGTATGAGTTCTCAATCCTTCCACTCCACAAATCTGAACTAAACCATTTGAGACAAAAACTTTTCGTCTGAAAATAATATATCAAGATACATTCCGAATGTAGCGCGTAATTATCCCAGTCTCGTGGCTGACTATATTTTTGGCGGGAACTGAAAGCAAATCTCTATAACAAAATTATTGATAGCGCGGTGTAAAAGCCAAATTTCATTCTGTGATAGGACGTTTAAAAGGTCGGATCTGAAAGCGTTTTAAAGACATCCTGTATACTTTATCAAAATCTTCTCTCAAGACAATTATCTCCCCATAGTTACTTTACTCAAAATGTAATTTATTTTATCTTTATATTACCAGACCCCATAGTGAAACTTAATCACACCTTTCATAGAAATAAGCGAGTAATTGCATTTAGATAACTGGAAAATTTGGGGCAGAAAATTAATAAGAGTATAAAACCCGTTCTTCCAACCATTGGGCACCAGTTTTCTACGGCCTGAAGCTAACATGAGGTCTTACCAAGCAGTAGTGTGCGCCTTCTTAGTCTGCATGGCTATAGGAGGAGCCTGCGGCGATTACTACAACGACTACGGCTCATCAATAAGTAAGAATCGAAAACAAATTAATTTTAACATTGGAGCACGAATATGTTTTATTCGATTTCAAATTCTCACCAAGTATGGGTGCATCGCCGTTTACGATAACGATTTATTAGGACTTATTCTTGGATTAAACATATTCACTTTAACGCTACTAACAAAACCCGTCACAACAGAAATTAATATACCAAAATTAAAGTAGTTATAAAAATATACTTTATGACCAAAACTGCAAAAGTGTATTTCTAAAAAAACAGTTATTACAAAATAATACACAATTAACAGTTATTCTAAACATATTCGTTAATGGGATTATATCTAGTTAAAATTTCGTGTCACGGATTAATCATTCCCGGAGATATTTAATATGAATTTTATAAATTCACATATCCAGTAGACTGAAAATTGATGATCAATTGTTTATCAATCCATAATAAGAAACTTTGTTTATTGATATCAGAAATATTATATTAATGTTTAAATGATCATGACAAGATTTAGTCTTTAGTACACGCATGTGAATTAAATTCTTATCTGCGTTACATCCTCTTATTTACTACGGCCTTCTTTAAATACGAGGCATGTTGAGAAAGTAAGTGTACTGCAAATACAGGCTGTGCATTTTTTGAAGTTTGTAGAGACTGATTGGCAGACGGAGATCTACTGACGGAGAAAGCACCGCAGAAAAAGGTGCACAAGGTTGAAATCAAAGTTTCTACCGACGAGCAGGTGCTGAAAGATTTTCTGTATTGGGGGAAGTAGCAGGTGGGCTAGTTCTTCCTGTAGGGCATAAAGAAGCCTAAACACGGCTCATCATACATTGTTGTTGTTGTTTTTGTGGTGGTATCAGTCCTAAGACTGGTCTGATGCAACCCTCCATGATAACCTATCTTGCGCAAGCCTTTACATTTCTTCATAAGTAGTACAACCAAAATCCTCCCAAATCTGATTATCACATCCCATCCTTGGCCTCCCTCTTCTGTTCTTTCCCCACACACATCCCTCTAAATGCTAATTTTACAAGACCCACATGTCTTCAACGCGCTCCATATTGTTCACTTTTCCCTTATTCCGTTTAGAATTTCCTCGTTAGTTATTCTATCCACCCATCTGATTTTCAGCATTCCCCTATAGCTCCACATGTCAAAGGCTCCTATTCTTTTCCTCCTATCACCCACGTTTCGCACCCATATAACTCCACGCTCCATACGAAAATTTTTAGCATTCATTTCCTAATATTCACACATATTACCTGTAAGTCAATTCCTCTTTTTCGCGAAAGCCTTCCTTACCTGTGCTATCTACTATACTTCTACCATCCCTAGTTATTACCCTTCCCAAGTAGCAGAATTCCTTAACTTTCGTCAAAATATCCCTTCCCCATCTAACACTATTTGTTTTTCCGCTGTTTCCCAAACAACACTCCATTATCTTAATTTCCCTCTATTAATCCTCATATTGAACTCTTTCTGCAGGACTCCGATCATTCTATTTATTATGGTTTCCAAGTCTACTTCTGATGCCCCTAATATTACAATAACATCGGCAAAGCGTAAGGTTTTTATTTCTTTTCCTTGCAGTATGATTCCTTTCCCATATTCCGTTTTAACATTTTTCATCGCCTGTTCTACATTGACGTTATTCAGCATGGGCGATAGACTGCATCCTTGCCCTACTGCTTTCTTGATTACGGCTTTCTTTTCTTGATCTTCTATTCTAGTTACTGCTGTCTGTCTTCTGTTGAGGTTATGTATAATCCTCCTTTCTCGATATTTTATTTAGTGCTCATCAAAATACCTCAACAGTTTTTCCAGTTCACATTACAAACGCTTATTCTAAATCTACAAATGTCATGTACGTAGGCGGGTTTTTTCTTATTCTGTCTTCTAAAATTAGTCGCAAAGTTAGTATTGCTTCTCTTGTCCCTACATTCTTTATAAAACCAAATGGATTGTCTTCTAACTTGCATTCTATTTGACGTTCCATTCTCCTATATACAATTTATTTAATATTTTGATTGCATAGGATGATTAAGGGCGCTGCGGGAGTTTTCTCGCAGGCGCTTCAGCCCAGAGTGTCTGCGGGGCTCACTTGGTCATGTCGGGAATGCCTCGTACTCTCTCTCTCTTTGTATTTTTTTTAATTAAAGGTTCTCACATGTCGAGACACCTTCACCTATTTTAGGAGGTATATGTACCAGGGTCAACGACCTTGGGAATATGGCAAGAGTTGTCCGCTGGTCCCATTGGATCAGTCGGCCAACTTCCTCCTGAAACTGGTGGAGACACGGAGAAGGGAATGCTGCGTCTCCACAGCAAACTCGTCTCCCGTCATTCGGAAGGGCGTGAGAATAGTACCCAATGCCCGACCTACCTGATGAAGGTTTTCTAGGGTTTTCCCTTCATCTCTTTAGGTGAAACACCGGGTAGGATCCTTAAACAATAGCCCGGGGGCCCTAGTCAACCCTGGGCTACCTTGCTCTACCTTCCGCATCCCCCCCTTTTCAATACCGTTCCTATGCTATTAAAGGGGAGTTGCCTGTTTCAGGATCACCCTCATGTAGCCTGTTACCCCCCCAAAATATTATTTTGAATGCATGGGATACTAAACTAATTGTCGTGCACTGTTCGCATGTTTGAGCCCAAGTTTTATTCGGTACGGTTATATTTTGTTTTTACTAAAATCTTCTGGGTTTCTTCTTGGTTCATAGAGTACCCACAAAATCCTACATTTTTCAACTACACTTTCCCCAAAAAATATTTTTGATAGACCTGATTACTAATGAGGTATAAATTAAATTAAGACTGATGAATAGAAATAATATGATTGTAAGTGCTTAACTAAAACATAATCTCTCACCAATAACGTTTATAAGCAAAATGAAGCAGTCTGTTTGCATAAAAACCATGAATTAATCTTGTTTTAATTTTTGGATTGTGTATGTGTAATGGAAAAATTTGTATCGTCTGAATAAACAACTGACTTTACGCGATGTATATAAACAGTTTGTCCATATATATAAGATAAAAAGTAATGTATTTCATAGTTCTATAAAATAGAATGGCAATATGGCTCGTATTTCCAATTTTCATATTATGGCATGTTATTATGACGGCGACATGTGCAAACCTATAAATATTTATACGGACTCAGTAAACCATGCAAAAGACATAAGTTACCTAATTAGAAATTGCCAACCTCCCAACCCACAGTTCCCGGATTTGGAACCTGGCATGGGCTTGGAGGCTGGGATTAATACTGCTAGAAAATCGATACACTGACCAAGTATCATTCAACATTTGGAATGACAGTCCGCTGTCGAACAGGTAGGCCAGGCTCTGATGGGCAGCCTAGCCAAAAAATAATGAAAGGTATTGTCAAAAATTAGTATTAATACAAAAAATATGTTTATATATAATAAATTACTGTCGTAAAAATATAGAAAAGGACTTTCATAAAAAATACTATAATTTATTGTACAATTTGGCATTATAAGTTTATATTTTTAATATTATACAGTAAACCTTCTATAAATGTAATTTGAATATTATAATTATTCATTTGGTAAGTTTTGGTATGTTGAAGTTTTTGAAAACTCAATGTTTATTTAAAACTCTTTCAATTTAAAAAAAAGTCTTGTGATTTAATTATTATTTTTTGACATTGCTCAAAAATTACTATGATTTTCATTATTGTTACACATTTAATCCAATTATTCATCCGTTAAAGTTAAAACAAGTTCAATTTTCAGAAACGTTTATGTCTTATGAATAGCTTCCTTTTTCCTTGTTTCAGAGTCCACTGATTGTGGAAGAAACATTTTAATTAATATAAGAATGCGAATGTAATTTTTGTTGGTAATTAATTCTTAACTGACTTATTGATCCTAATGATTGTTATATTAGTACAATTTACTTTTAAGGGATGGGTGAGGACATAAAATAATTATCAGTAAGCTACTAACTTTTGCCATTTGACTTAAAAGTGTTTATTTGAAACGCCTTTCGCTAGAAATAAAAAGGGGATGAAATATAAAATTTCTCTCCCGTACTCAATTTCATTACAGGCCTATGGCGGTTGCTCGCTACATTAGCCGAGAGGTGAGCGATGCCGGGTACGATACAGCGACGTCGTCCTGAGAATCTTCTCTTGTTGAGTGACAACAGGAGCCTTTTACGAGACGCATTTAAAAAATTTATTTTTCTTGTCATTAAAACGCGTTCTTAATGAACGCTAGCTTTGACCAATCTCAACAGTTAATTTGGTAAATAACATTTTGTCCATCAAGACTGCATCAGGCGCCGATTTGGTGGCAAGGGGAGACTCTAAGCGTGTGAAATCCTAGGTTTCGCAAATTAAGTGACGTTTATCTAACTCAGGCCACCGACACGTCCGAAATTTCGAAGTCACTTCTCTCTCCACGAAATTTAAAGAAAACCACGGGCCAAGTTAGACATTTGATTGGGTCATTTGCTCCCCTATCCACCCTCGTGGTGGGGGTATGTGGATAGTTGGCCTAAGAAGACACGTGACGGAACATTAGGCAGTTGTTGAAGAATATTCAAAGGATCAGGCAGTCAGTGGAAAATCATTACTTGTGCCTTTTGATTAATATATAAATCACAAGAAATAAATTGACAGTTCTATAGATCTCAAAGGAGGAACAGATTGAAAACATATTTGCTGAATGAATTTTACCTTTCCCAGGCAAGATTGTCGTCTACGGCAAGGATAAAGTCGTCCTACCCACGATGAAGAACATGCTGATAGTGTACAGCGAACTCATGGACCAGTCCTCCAAATACGCCCCGAAGGCCATCAGATCTGACATCGAAGACCTTATCTACAAAATAAATATGTTCTCGGGCAATAACAAGAAAATCATTGATATTGCTGAGAACATCTTATATAAAGTGAGAAATGTGTTTAGCATGAAGAATGCTTTTAATATTCAATATTTAGTTTTCTAGTAGTTGAATTTATATAAGCGTGTCACCGTTATAGTTAGAAAGCAATTTGAGTAATGATTTCTGTATTTATAGATTAAGCAGGGTTACATCTCGGACTGTGACTACGCCAAGCAAATGGAAGAAAGCATGTACATCGTAAGTATATATATTTTTATCATAAAATTCATCAACGGTTTATAAATATCAAAAGTATCATTCCTTCACAGAGATCACCATATCATTAAAAGATAAATTAATGTCTTAGATATTGTATATTTGGCTTCTCTTTCAATGTTATATTCTTGATTTTTTTTGCTATTTGTATTTCAAAATCATAGAATTCGCATGATGTTATGATAAATTTCCTATAGACGAGAGAAGCAGAATACTAACAGAGTTAAATTCCCTAGTTATTATTCGTAATTTCCGTTAGTTTAAGTAAAATAGAATCTTTTGCGTTTCAGATAATTCTTCTCATGAAGAACTGCGCTGAGGATTACACATATTACAACTACAAATATTAATATGAACGTAAACTTATGTAACAAGGACGACTCCGCTTTCAGTTCAGATTCCATATTTAAAATAGCTGTATACGGAAAAAAATCTGCTGTTAATAAAATAATTGCGCATTAAGTTGACTTTAATTAATTACAAAACCGACCTTTACTCACAGATCAAAGTTGTATTTGTTTTAAAGAAGGACTAACTATTCTCCAATAGGCAGGATATAGTCTACTGGCAACAAATGTTTTACTTCTGTATTAAGTTAAAAATTATGTATTTACATCTATGTTTCTCACTAAAAGCAGCCTTCTGGAATACTATGAATTGCTCTAATCGGCCTGTTTTATCCATCTTCCCCCTTTTTGCACAACCTGTCTTTAAATTTTAAAGTTTTTTATTTATTTATAACTGTTTGTTGTTTCTTTCCGAATGCGTTACTATTTTTATACAATTGAGTAAGACACTGATTTAGTATTTTGGAACTTGCTCAGGCAACAATTTTCAACTTTAGACCAAATAATACCATTCCACGCCATTATATTGCGTAATTTTCACTTTACATGTAATTAAAATATGATTGTTTTGAACATATAATGAGAATAATTTCTAATATTCCGAAGACTACTAAGAAAATTTAGAAAGTGACACGTACTTCATATCGATCTAGTTGTTTTCATGCGAATATTGAAAATTCTCGTTCTGTAGTAAAATATGCAATAAGAGTCCGTGGCGTAAAGTTTCGGTAATTTCGAATATATAGAGTCTTTCGTATTTACTACGAGCTCGATGCCCGACGCTGCTTGGTTCCTTATTTGTATTAGCCCTATGGTGTAGTGGGTAGCGTCGCTGTCTCACACAACAGATGTCGCAGGCTAGATTCCCGGCCAGGGCCAAATATCTTCCGAATGACGGGAGACGAGTTTGCTGTAAGGTCGCAGCATTCCCTTCTCTGGTGTCTCTTCATTTGTTTTAGGAGGTAGTTGGCCAACTGTGAGAACTTTGAATAAAAGAAAGACAGTACGAGGCATTCCCGACATAGTCAGGTGAGCCCCGCAGTCACTCTGGGGAGAAGTTCCTGCGAGAGAAAACTCCCACAGTCATTCTACCCGTGTTATAATTTTTTTTATGGGGGGATGGGGGCGTTAACAGGCTGCATGGAGATGATCCTAAAACTTATTCAGTTCGCCATTTTTAAAAATTTATGGACATGATAGACCTGAGTGATAAGTTTTAAGTATAATTTCATGGTTGTCTGTAAAAGATAAATATAAAAAAATAAGGTAATCCGCCCACTGTTAAATAAAAATTATTAATTATGTTCTACTCTGTAAGTCCACAATCTGTTTTCGCTGATTTATATATCAGTAGTTTGTTTTCCATGTCTAGTTTTGATTTACAACTTATCAACCAATTTAATCATTTTGTTTATAAAAGTGTTTCCTGCTTATTTTTATGTTCCCTCCTTACAAGTTTGGTGTCCGTGTGAAGGTCAGGACATTTTACTGCTTCTACATTTGGAATATCCTCTTGATTAACCTGACATTCGGTCAATGTTCTTTTATTAAGGGTAAAGGTTTGAATTACTGACAGATTTTCTTAAAGATTATTTGATGGGGTGTCAGTTTCGGTACGTGTTGACAGTATTTCTGTATCATCAACAAAGGTACTTGTGTGTCTGTTGAGGTTGGCAAGTTGGATGTGTACAAGACGTACAATAAAGGGCCAATGAGGATACCCTGTGGCATCCCCGAGAAATATAAAACGGTTAGAGCTTTCTCAATTTAGGTATGTGGCACATCACGTGTTAGTTAATTAATTCAAAATTAAATTTCACTAAATTAAAATTTATTAAATGAAAAGAAATTTGAAACTATCGTCTGTTCACATGATACTCTTTCCCCCAAGATTACCTAGTTTTAGGATAGAAACTCGAAAAAAATATTATCAAAATGATAAAAATTAAAACTTATCGTTGAAAAACTCCCAGTAAAGATACATCCGACGGCTTACCACTAAAAAAAGCCATGTGGTCTTCTGGTTCGTTCCCCGTTGTTCCATCGACCCTCTTTCCTTCAAGTCACACCCCAGGATCTATTTCTTACTATCTGCAATAACTTTTCCTTGCTGCTCTCCCCTGTCCCTTTTTCATTACAGCTCCCCTGATTGATGGAAACTGGCTTCAGTATCCTCCAACCAAATCTATTAAATGTTTCTGGATGGTTGAGGTAAAATGCTACAGGGGCAAAGGCGGTTTCCGGGAATCTGGCTATCTTTAAATGTCAGCTTCTTCCTAGAATTGTTTACCTGAACTTGGCCATTCTTGTATGAGCCGCTAGATAAAAATTTAAAATAATAATTCAACAACTGGGGGTAACAACGCATGTTAGCCGGCACACAACGCGGTTAAATAATATTGCCACATCTCAAGACATGCAGTGGTGGCAGAGCGGTAGCGAGCCGGACTACAGACACGTAGACTCGGGTTCGTGTCCCAAACGTTTTTATTTGTTTAATTTATTTACATTGTTTGCCTTTAGTTTCTAGTATTTTCTGTTTCTAGAATGTTCTGCTTCTAGAATATTCCATGTATGTATAAATAGGACTGGATTCCAAATCGGAGTCAGTCTTAAGCAGTACGAGCTTTGTACAGCACTTCGCCGTTGATTAAACGCCTATAACCTCTACGTGTGTGTGTTATTGAATCTCACGATCCCTAAGAAACGTGACAATATATAAAGTAAATTAAATCAAATCAATTGAGTTATGCGCTATACGAAACAAATTAAATTCTGCGCATGTGCGCTAACCTACGTAAGAAATTAGCTTTTATCTTAACAAATAAAGAGACTAAACCGTACTTTAATAAATTTATTTAATACTTCCATCAAAGCTACGCATACTTCACCAACTATAAGCGAAATCGAACAGTCAAAGATTCATAGGAGTCTTCTGTCGACAGAATCTAATGGTAATTGCCAATCTTGTAGCGACTGGTAACGGTCAAATTCAATTTTATCTTTCAATTGTGAATTGTGTCTCGTTTATTTCAAAAAGGTCGAGCCCAGGTCTTTATGTTCCATAAACTGCTACACATAATATCTGCCGGCAACACACTGCAAAAATGTTTATTTTTTATTAATCCTTACTTTAAGTCACATCTACTGCCAGTGTAGTTTGGAACTGAAATATTTACTTATGATTCAATTTATACGTGGGAATATAACTGATCAGCCATAGTTTACGGAAATATTACCGGCAGTGTGAGTTTTTGTTGTACGTTTATGAGCCCATTTACAAGCATAAATTAAAATGAATTATTGACCATTTTCGTCAGTCAAAGTTTTTATTTAAACGGCTAAATTCAATGCCTTATAGACCGGATAATTTACTAAAGAATCATTATTTATAAAGTGTCTCGTCCGATTTTGCAAAAAATAGCAATAAATTCACGTGTCAATATTCCATTTAACATCAAAATATGCTATTCGAATTTAATTACCTCAAATAATAATGAGCTAACGTGAATAATTGAAATGATCTATTCCTCTCACTAAACTAGTTTCACTTTTATCTACTGTTATCCTATTTGTGCCGTTGATATATAGAACATTATCAAAGAAAATGTAAACTTATTACAAAAAAAAACTTCTTTGAGACGTGAAATATATAATATAAGAGTTCTATATCTGAATGCGCTTTACCCGTAGTGCAACATCTATCGCAATAACAACAATTACCCTGTATATAGCGTTATTATTTTAATGCGCACGCCTATCGCGTGAGTAAAGAATTACCATTAGATAACGGAACAAGTCTGAGCAAAAGTAACTATAAAAGGCATCGTAACAACTTCAAGGCATCAGTCATCTCTTGTCTGAATCCAACATGAAGTCCTTCCAAGCAGTAGCGTGCGCCATCTTGGTCTGCATGGCCATCGGAGGAACCAGCGGGAATTACTACAACAACTACGGAAAATCTATAAGTAAGACAAATTATTATGAAAGAATTGAAAACGCATTGGTTTATCTTAAATATAAGGTAATGTGTTAACGTCACAACCTCGCACCACAGAGGTCCCAGGTTCGATTCATATTACTGTTAGTGAAAACTCATGAAATACACCATAGAATTTAAAATAGCATGCACCATCTCGTTCTGCATGGCCATCTGAAGAATGCGAGATATTATAACATCATTTATTTAGGATCGGAAACCCTGTTGGGAAACATTACCTTACGGGTCCGAGGGCCGCGGATAGTCGGTTGAAGGGTGTGACATTTTCAAAACGATAAATGGTCGAATAAATACTTTCCTAGACCTGGAGAATAATAAGGTCACTCACAATACATAATTGTAGATCATAAGGGCATAAGAGTGGAACACTACTGGAGCCGCGGTGGGAAGGGCCAGGGTAGTTTGAAATTAGTGTCATTTCCACTATTTTTGAATTTGTCGAGTTGAATACTTATGATTAACTTCACGTTCAGTCCCTTCAGCTTAAAAAAGAGACCAATTTACTTCACCTAATGAATCAAAAGCAAAATTTGTACTACTCTATTATTTTTTTCCAATAATATAAATACACTGTATGTTAAGTACATAAATTTCGAATGAACTATACTAAAGAAATCAAATTAGAAAAAAAGATTGAGAATATTATCCTTAATATAATTACGTTTCCCAGCCAAAATAGTCGTTTACGGTAAGGATAAGGTCGTCCTGCCCACGATGAAGAACATGATGATCATGTACAGCGGACTGATGGAGCAATCTTCGAAATACCTCCCGAAAGCCATCAGATCTGACATTGAAAACTTCGTCTATAAAATAAACACGTTCCCGAGCAAAACCAAGGAATTATTGGTTATAGCAGAAAACATCCTATACAAAGTGAGTATTGTGTTTTGCATGTTTTTAATTGTCGTCTATTTCATTTTTGAGTACTTGAATTTTTAAATTACGTTTCTATAACTAATAATGTATGTTTAGATCGAGAAGGGCTACATCTCCGACTGTGACTACGCCAAGGAAATGAAAGAAACCATATACGTAGTAAGTATATATTTTAGTTGCAAGACTCATCATGGGTTTAAAATTTTGTAAAACATGTTATTCTCATACACACAAAAAACCAGGAGGAAAAAGGGAAATTCTATCCTATTAATTGAGTCTTTAAGTATTTGCATTTCTAAATCGTCTACTTTTCTCGACAATCGGAATGATGACGTTCCTTACTATACAATAAATAATAATAAAAATTTTATATGCTCATTAGTTTCTTTTGATGTAACTGAATAACAGTTTATAAAAATTAAGGTAATACATATTCTTTTATTTGTTCCAGTTTATCCTTCTCATTAAAGATTGTGCTGAAGATTATACCTACTACAACTACAAAAATTAGTTGGATCATCAACTTGAAAAAGGACGACTGGGCTTACATATCGGAATATTTGCGGCACCAAATTTTAAAATTATTGTAGATGGTATTTTTCGGTCAATAAAATTAAAATTCATTGCATTGGCTATAATTTCTTTAAAATGAGACGTCCCTTCCTTATTTTTCCATCAAAATTGTGCACCTTCAAGTAAACGTTGAGAAATTGTCACCATAGTAATTTACGGCAGATTTAAGCGACTTGTACTTACTAAAGTACAAGCTGAAAAAATTAATTTTCCTTAAAGTAAGAAACTTTCAAACTTCATATAACGCTCCTATAAGACGAAGGGAATGAAAGTGAAAGCCGTCGAAACGTCGCTGTTCTTCCATATTACCTGGGTTGAAAACGGAGAAGCTTTTGTTGATCTTTAACAATTTTTTATTTGTTATGTAAATTATTTGTAATAACTTTATTTGTTTTTTATTTTTATAACATTTCGGTGATTCAGTTGAAATATAAGAAACAGTTTCAATTTTTCGAACCATCAAACTTCTGTATTTTATATCTTAATTTATTTGCAAAATTAATACATTATGGTAATTAAACTTTTATTGTTCCACAAAAATTATAAAGTCAAACTAATACTTTCCGCACATTTATTTCTAAGTAAATTCTATGCACAATAACGTTATCTTAAAAAATGAAAGTATACTTTTTACAGAAATGTGTTAAATTTTAATATCCGGTTGTATATAAATTAAAATAATCACTCATTTTAATGTACGTAAAGCAATAAACTAAAGTAAATAAATATTTTTTATGATAATTTAATGATATGATCTCATCAGTAATAACGCAAAAACGTCGTTCCATTGCATTTCACTAAGTATTAGTCACAGTATTTCATTATTCAAATATAAAAATATGTATTCAAATTTCTTTACATGTTTCTGAGTACTAAAGCTGAGTAATTGTTTTCAAAGCAAAGTTTGTAACTTTCTTCATTATATCCCGTTAAATACCTTTTCCTCCTTGCCTTATTATGAAATCGTTTAGAGGACAAGGTACTCAAGGGATAACCTGGGCCCTCGGACTACAATTTAAGGAATTCGCCTAAGGGTGATGCAGGAAAATACCAACAAATTGTCAACACGGAAGTCGGGTTATTTTCACTTCTAAAAATTCACATAACTGTTCACAATCAATCTATGCAACTAACGTGTAATAAGATATAAAACATCACTCGCAATCTTAAAAATTCATCATGACATGTATAGAATGATCATACAATTTAAAGCTGCATTGTCCGCCCATGCAATCTGTCGATAACAAACGTTAGAACGTTCAACTTTAATTGGTGGTTTATAAATTCTGTTCTTCAATATTTGGCATTTCGTAAGAAATAAGTCAAAATCATGCAATAGAAAACTTTAATAATGAACGTCGTTATCCGACATACAAATTTTATTTGCCTAAACGTTCAGTCGCGTTAATTTCCTGCTTATGGTTATTTGTATATTATACTTGCACAGCATTTAATTCTACACTAATATCTTGGTCAAAACGTGATTACACTATCAATGATGACTGAATACTAATTTCATTATAACTGGTGTGATAACTCACAGAATTTTAATCTTTTGGCAATTTAAGCACAAACATTTTAAAAGTAACGAAAACATCTGTTCATACGTTTATTGAACAGAAAATATTCCTGATAATGTAAGAGACTCAATATACAACCGGTGTTATGAGACAGTAATAATGCACACGGTTCCTTAAAGGACGCAAGGTTACTTTCGGTATCTTAAGTGAGTAAAAGATTGCCTAGGGTCATTAGAGAGAGAAAAATGCCCCCGACCCCCTCGCCTATATATGCTAGGAGTGTTTTACCCATCCAGTGCTCGACTTATATTATAACTTTCATGTGTAAAATGTTTGATAGAAACTGCTCCAAATGTAAATATAATCTAGTTTTATTTATTTTATCCCCACTCTTTAGGGCTGAACTACATCTTAATCGGCATTTTTAATGTCACAATTAAGCTCAGTGACTTGAATATCCCCAGAATATAAACCAGTTTCGGTTGATAATATGTTATTTCTTTTCACCCCTTAACCCCCACAAAAGCTGTTTCCCGATCACAAATGACCCGTGTACAAAGTTTTGTTGACATTTCTCCGTGCGTTTATATTTTTATTGGCGGAACATACACACATGCATACGTACAGTCGATTTTGTTAGAGAGATATTTGCACTTTTCATTTTAAATTGCATGGGCGACTAATCATGATGAGATTGGTACCTGGTATTTATTTTTATTGTCCCTGTACAGTGTTTAATTCAGCAATAATACCTTGGTCAACACGTGGTTATGGAGTCACATTTATTCTTTACATTTTCACGTCCCATACAATGTCGATGCTCAATGAATATAACCACCACGATGGCTCATACAGTGCTATTTTGGAATAAAAAAAAGAAAACTTCGAGAATGACACAATCAAACTGTTGTTTTACTCAAGCAGTGTTCCTTGATCGCAAATAACAATGTTAAATAATCTTACTCCACGTGTTGACGTTTATATGGGAAACTTTTTCACTTCCTTATATTCCCCTTCCAGTGGCTGCGCTTACCTCTTAATCAAAATATTGAGTTTAAAAATTAAATTCACTTATTTCCAGTACACAGGTATGAACATCATTCCTGTTATTTTTATGTAACCCGGCTGCACCTCATATCTGAAGTTCCTCACCACTCTAACCCAAACAACATCGGGAGAAATATTATCAATCTTCTTGACCGAGAAACTATTAACTGCACGCAGTTTTTGTCCCTAGGGGTAGTAGTTGCGCCTTATCCTCACAGCGTTTCTTTCTGAATCTGAAGGGGAACATTGGTTGAAATTTCTCCACGCCATTATGATTGAGCAATTTTTACCTACTTCTACCCCAGTGCTACAGTTTTCCGGTATTTTATAATGGGATGAATTGCTACTTGATCTTCCATGGCTTTATTCAAGACACAGTCACGAATGTCAACTCCAGGAGTCTTCAAAATTTGACAAATTTCTTCTTTTTATTGTATATTTGATTTATTTCTACAAAATTGATAAACTCTACGACTTTATGAGTTATGCTAATAAGTAATCTCACATACAATATCTTTGCACCAAACTAGTTGATACGTTGGGTTACATTTCAGAAAATTAAGGATTATGAAATGTTGGCTGAAATGAATAATGTCAAGGAAGGAATTAAAACAGAAAAATAGGAATTAGAAAAGCTGAAACAACAAGAGGAGCTTTAGTGTTTCAAAGAAGAAAGTAAATTAATGGAAAAAGGAGTAAGTAATATAGAATAGAATTTGGTACCCTTGAAGGAAGAAATGACTAGAGGAACGGACGAAGATTAGAAAGAATAGCTCAGACCAATAGGAAAGTTTGGATAACACATTAAGCAATAAAAATGATTGATGAAAGGCGTAAATATAAAAATGTTAAATGCAGTAGAGACGCCTGAAGAATGAGATAGGAAGTGCAAAACACTCTCCTGTTGTCGCCAAAATAGTAAAGCTATGAGTTTTAAGCATCACTGTACCCATTCAGATTGACCTTCGTTATTGTAAAAGGTCTCATTTTTTGCATATATTAATGACATTTGTGATATGCAAATAAATATTTTAAAGCATTTTATATTTGCATTTTGACGAAAAAATTGAAAAAAGCCAGTATTATTTTTCTTTCTAGCAAACGCTAGTGCAAACCCTTCCAAATCTTTCCACAGAGTTTGAGTCATCTGTAAGTCTTACGTTTTTTAAAATTAATTCATTAGTGGACCTCTACTAATCATGGACAACGCATGGCAGAAGAGTGAGACAAAGTTTTTCTTGAAACAGTTAAAAGTCATAAGTATAAAGTTGATTTAGCAACGCTACAAAAAATTATTCAATTTTTTAAAATTTCTTGGAGACAGGAAAGGTTTTTTAGTAGCAAGTTGCTAAAGTGAAGTAAATTCTATTACTTTATAGAAAATAATAAAAATAACATTAAAAAATGCTGTCTTATAAAGCGAGATGAAATGTAATCCATTTAATGAGTTCATTTAATTTTACTTTGTAAAAATGAAATTTAACTTTTTTACACAAGAATTATCACTTGTCTTATAAAATATTTTACGATATAACGGGATATTTTATGAGAATAACTTGAATTTCTATATTAAGTAATACATGAATAAGAAAAAATTCCATTGAATTATATGATGGTAAAGTTTTTTACATTACAATTTCTTACACGTCTTATTTGGACAGACATTAGCGGATTGTTTTATCTAGTTCACTATGTTGTGAGATCGGTATGATGACTTAACATATCCCTTTTAGTTCAATGAATCGGTGATGAGTATGAGTTCACAATCCTTCCACTCCACAAATCCGAACTAAACCAGTTGAGACAAAAACTTTTTGTCTGTAAATAATATATCAAGATACGTTCCGAATGTAGCACGTTATTATTCCCGTCTCGTGGCTGACTATATTTTTGGCGGGAACTAAAAGCAAATCTCTATAACAAAATTATTGATAGCGCGGTGTAAAAGCCAAATTTCATTCTTTGATAGGACGTTTAAAAGGTCGGATCTGAAAGCGTTTTAAAGACATCCTGTATACTTTATCAAAATCTTCTCTCAAAACAATTACCTCCCCAAAGTTACTTTACTCAAAATGTAATTAATTTTATCTTTATATTACCAGACCCCATAGTGAAACTTAATCACACCTTTCATAGAAATAAGCGAGTAATTGCATTTAGATAACTGGAAAATTTGGGGCAGAAAATTAATAAGAGTATAAAACCCGTTCTTCCAACCATTGGGCACCAGTTTTCTACGGCCTGAAGCTAACATGAGGTCTTACCAAGCAGTAGTGTGCGCCTTCTTAGTCTGCATGGCTATAGGAGGAGCCTGCGGCGATTACTACAACGACTACGGCTCATCAATAAGTAAGAAACGAAAACAAATTAATTTTAACATTGGAGCACGAATATGTTTTATTCGATTTCAATTTCTAACCAAGTATGGGTGCATCGACGTTTACGATAACGATTTATTAGGACTTATTCTTGGATTAAACATATTTACGTTAACGCTACTAACAAAACCCGTCACAACAGAAATTAATATACCAAAATTAAAGTAGTTATAAAAATATACTTTATGACCAAAACTGCAAAAGTGTATTTCTAAAAAAACAGTTATTACAAAAAATACACAATTAACAGTTATTTTAGACATATTAGTTAATGGGATTATAACTAGTTAAAATTTCGTGACACGGATTAATCATTCCCGGAGATATTTAATATGAATTTTATAAATTCACATCCGGTAGACTGAAAATTGGTGATCAATTGTTTATCAATCCATAATACGAAACTTTGTTTATTGATATCAGAAATATTATATTAATGTTTAAATGATCATGACAAGATTTAGTCTTTAGTACACGCATGTGAATTAAATGCTTATCTGCGTTACATCCTCTTAAATACGAGGCATGTTGAGAAAGTAAGTGTACTGCAAATACGAGTCGTGCATTTCTTGAAGTTTGTAGAGACTGATTGGCAGACGGAGATCTACTGACGGAGAAAGAACCGCAGAAAAAGGTGCACATGGTTGAAATCAAAGTTTCTACCGACGAGCAGGTGCTGAAAGAGTTTCTGTATTGGGGGAAGTAGCAGGTGGGCTAGTTCTTCCTGTAGGGCATAAACACGGATCATCATACATTGTTGTTGTTTTTGTTGTGGTATCAGTCCTAAGACTGGTCTGATGCAACCCTCCATGATAACCTATCTTGCGCAAGCCTTTACATTTCATCGTAACAAGTACAACCAAAATCCTCCCTAATCTGATTAGCATTTCCATATTTGGCCTCCCTCTTCTGTTCCTACCCCACATACATCCCTCTAATGTTAATTTTACAGGACCCACATGTCTTCAACGCGCTCCATATTGTTCACTTTTCCCTTATTCTGTTTAGAATTTCCTCGTTAGTTACTCTATCCACCCATTTGATTTTCAGCATTCCCCTATAGCTCCAAATGTCAAAGGCTCCTATTCTCTTCCTCCTATCACCCACGTTTCGCACACATAACTCCACGCCCCATACGAACATTTATAGCAAAGGATTTCCTAATATTCACACATATTACCTGTAAGTCAATTCCTCTTTTTCGCGAAAGCCTTCCTTACCTGTGCTATCTACTATACTTTACCATCTCTAGTTACTACGCTTCCCAAGTAGCAGAATTCCTTAACTTTCGTCAAAATATCCCTTCCCTATCTAACACCCTTTGTTATTTCACTGTTTCCCAAACAACACTCCTCTATTAATCCTCATATTGAACTCTTTCTGCAGGACTCCGAACATTCTATTTATTATGGTTTCCAAGTCTACTTCTGATGCCCCTAATATTACAATAACATCGGCAAAGCGTAAGGTTTTTATTTCTACTACTTGCAGTATGATTACTTTTAAAATTCTCTATTTTAACATTCTTCATCGCCTGTTCTACATTGAAGTCATACAGCATGGGCGATAGACTGTATCCTTGTCCTACTGCTTTCTTGATTACGGCTTTCTTTTCTTGATCTTCTATTCTAGTTACTGCTGTCTGTCTTCTTCGGAGGTTATGTATAATCCTCCTTTCTCAATATTTTATTCGGTGCTCCTCAAAATCCTCAACAGTTTTTTCCAGTTCACATTACAAACGGTTTTTCTAAATTTAAAAATGCCATGAATGTAGGTGGGTTTTTTCTTATCCTGTCTTCTAAAATTAGTCGCAAAGTTAGAATTGCTTCTCTTGTCCCTACATTCTTTATAATCCCAATTGGATTGTCTTCTAATTCGCATTCTATATGACGTTCCATTCTCCTATATACTATTTTAGTCAATATTTTGATTGCATGGGATACTAAACTAATTGTCGTGCACTGTTCGCATGTACGAGCCCCAGTTTTATTCGGTATGGGTATAGTTATGTTTTTACAAAAATCTTCTTTGATTCTTCTTGTTTCGTAGAGTACCCACAATATTCTACATTTTTCAAATACACTTTCCCCCAAAAATATTTTTGATGGACCTGATTACTAATGAGGTATAAATTAAATTAAGACTGATGAATAGAAATAATATGATTGTAAGTGCTTAACTAAAACATAGGCTCTCACCAATAACGTTTAAAAGTAAAATGAAGTAAAAATTACCCATTACACAAATAAAAATATAATACTTAAATGATGACAAATGACACATGAAATTTCAGAGAAGATTGTCGTTTACGGCAAGGATAAAGTCGTTCTACCCACGATGAAGAACATGTTGATCGCTTACGATGAACTGCTGTCCCAATCGTTGAAATACGCTCCGAAGGCCGTACAATCAGAACTGCAGGACCTCGTCTACAAAATAAGGTCCTTTTCTGTCAGAAACAAGAAAATAATTGCACAGGCAGAATACATAATAAGCATCGTAAGTATATATAATAAAAAATGATCATTTACAGAAGTCATACTTCATTATTACAGTGCCGAATTTTTTAAGAGAATTTAATAAGAGTTCGACTTAAATGATTTGAAAGGATCAAGGCGTATTTTGTTTTGAGTTCATACGATGAACGTAATCGATCACTTGTAATTATTGGAATTTATTTAATTTTTAGTGTGTTAACATACTTGCATTTCTTGTTATTTAATTTCTCAAATATTAAACATGATAAACAATTGATGGTTTCTGTTAGATCCGCAAAGGTTACATATCTGACTGTGACTTCGCCAAACAGCTGGAAGAATCTATGTACATGGTAAGCACCTGACTCAAAATATTCGTAATTTATTTAGCAGCAACCCAGGAATATGTTTATTAGAGAAAAATTATAAATTTACTTTAAAATAAATAAGATGGAGTCAAGGGAAAATTCAGGATATAAACCGCAAAAAATATGTCAAAATTTGGAAGACTTGAAAGTTTTAAGTGATGGAGTTCTATGAAACAGCTAATCACATCGCATAACATAGTTGACAGTTTTAATCGACGGAGGGGGTTGATTGAAACACCGAGATCATTCCCGGGAGGTCTCGAAGAATATGCTACGGCGAGAAATGCTGGTGGATGCGGAAGTGTTGCCATGGGGAGGTTTGCCCCACCTTCACCATCTGTCTAGTAAGTTATTATTTATTTCGTAAGTTTCTCATGCTCCTGCTGAGTAATTCTCCACGTGTTGAAGAGACCAGAGCAGCTTCCCAAGATGGCGTCTGTACGGAGTTTAAACGCCGTTAAAATAATCTTTCGTTCGCAAAATACGTATACGATATCATAGTAATAAATAATTTATACTGTAAAAAACTAAAACTAGTAAATAAAACGTTATAATAAGATTTTGAATGAACGTTGTAAAGATTTAATATAAATTCGGGGGGGGGGGAATATATATCATTTGATAAAACTTTCTTGCCATAGCGTTGTTCGGAAAGTAAGGACAGGGGAATACTTAGCCTACAGATGTCTTGCGCGTGTAACGGTAAAGTGGACCACGACAAAGGGACTGAAAATATCAAAAATTCCAGGGTTCACTCAGGCGACATTTAAGTGGTCCTGTAGTTATTCGTGTAGGCCCCGAATTGGGTGGGGTTCAAAAAGACGCGCCCTGGAGATTGAAACCTAATTGGGGAACTTTTTGAAAGGGGTAGGGAGAAATAAATTTTATGAGAGTCTCTCGGGAAGAAGAGTTATTTTAAATATCTTTATTAAGCGATATTATCGAGTGTTGAAGAAATAAGGAGTTAAAGATTGTATAAGTATTTTTTAATTTAATTTCTGCGAGGAACAAATGAGGAAATCACCTAGCTACACATGCTATTGATAATGAATAAAGATACTTATTAATTTTAAATTGATAGTGATAATTTTCAACTGATATACCCGTACATTTAAAATGCATTTCTCTCAAATTATATTACTATAAATTAAAATAACTATTTTAAATTGTATAAAGTAATTATTAATTAATTTTGGTTAAAATTAAATATAAAATATGTATTCCTTGTTTCAGCTTATTGTTCTGATGGAACGTTGTTCAGACGATTACACTTACTTTTGACTTGAATAGTTGCTATTATGATGTCAATTTCGGACCAAAAGATGTTCTAATTCAAATTGTTACTACGCATAAAATAACATCGTAGTCAATAAACTTTTTAGGAACATATTGATTTTTGTTTCATTTTAATATCAAAATACATCCTTTATTAATTATGAGTCATGGGAGAGGTAACCTATTTTCTACAACTTAATATAACTTGTTTGACGCGTTACAGACATTTCCTTGAAATTATTTAATTTAAAATTAAATAACAATACTGAACACAGGGAAAAAAATTATTCTTCTGAACGATAATACATTGACAGTGTGGCGAGATCTCGAAATATTATAATATATTAACTATGAAATTAAGTATCTCTTCCTGAATTGATTATTTTAATTTGAAATTTAATTTTTCTTTTGCTTATGGATCACAGATACTGTGTTGGTATAATAGTATCCGTGACACATTGCCGTGGAATGGTCTGATGCAACCCTCCATGCTAACCAACCATACACAAGCCTTTCCGTTTCTACATAGCTACCACATGTAATTCCATCCTTCGCCTCCTTCTTCTGTTCTTACCCCACACACTTTCCTCTAATGTTAAATTTACAAAACCCTCATGTCTCAAACTGTGGCCTATTAATTTCGTATAGCACCACATTTGAAATATTTTATTTTTTTCCTTTCTGAAACTGCTTTTGTCCACGTTTCGTACCCATATAACGCCACACTATTTGTTGTAACGTCTCTTAAAATTGAGTTTATTTTTCGGATTCAAATTATTATTAGAAAATTTATCTTAATGATTTTTGAGTCATGAGTCTCTAAAATGTTTAGAACAAGTGAAATTACTTTGAAAAATTGTATTTAAAACTTCTGACGCCATTTATTCTCCTCAAAGCAAAAAAATTCAATTGATTCTTTAAATCTTCCAGGGTATTTCGGAAAATACTCTGTCAGAGACAGCGCCAGCAGGGAAACGAACTTCAGTAATTTATTGTTAACCCCATTCGATTTTTCAAGTCGTATCATAAACTGGACAATTTATTATTTTAAAACAGCGGAAAACAATAATAGTTTTATTTATATTTACCATTAGTCCTCAGAGGACGAAATAGGATACGTCAAAATACAGATTAACTTAATATTATTAATCTGTAACATATTTACGAGTGAAGTTATGCGTAGTAGATTATTTTTGCGGTATTATATTGTTTTTTTGGATTAATAATCTTAGCGTGTAGAAGATTGAGCTTAGTTTTTCCGATAGTTTAATAACATGTTTGTCTTATTTTAAATTATCATTATGTCCAACTCCAGAACTGACGATTGCTGTGATTAGTTTGCCAAAATTTTGAAGTCGCTTCTCACTCCACGAAATGTAAAAAAAACACGGGCCAAGTTAGACATTTGATTGGGTTATTTGCTCCGCTATTCCACCCTCATGGTTGGGGTATGTGGATAGTTGGCCTAAGAGGAGACGTGATGGAACATTAGGCAGTTGGGGAAGAATATTCGAAGGATCAGGAAGTCAGTGGAAAAACATATTTGGAAGAAGGAGGAAGTCATAGTATATGACACCCGACAAGGGAGTCTTGCTGTAGAAACAGAGAGGCGGTAAGTAGAAGCACTTTAATTCAATTCCTAAAGGAAATCAATAAGTTGTTCTCTAAGCAAAGATTTAAACCATTAACCTTAAAACTTTTTGAACACCTGGCAGTAGGTCGGGAAGGTACCGACTAATGCCCAACTTTATACCCCTCCCACCCTTTTCGTTAAAAACGGTAATGACGACTTTAAACCCTCCTTTAAGACTGAAAAGTGATTGTATTTTTTTCTTAATTTAAATTTGTCAAATAATGTTAAATAATTGTCTAATGTATCGCTTTTCCCAAATATTTAATGTAATATCCTGTGTTTGAATTCTTAGTTATCTATATGGAGAAGAGATGTCGCCACTTGACGGTTTTCTCCGTGCAAACTTTAATACGTCTATCGGATGGCTAATATACACGTAATTTACATTATTAAAATTATTGTCTGGACTTGAAATTTCCAAAACTAGGACATACTTTCGTGGGTACGGACTAAGATTTTGTTGAATTTGAAAATCAAATTTGTAGTTTAGTAAAATTTTTCTTCATTTCTATAGTCGTTTCTAATCTATTTAAGGACTTTATCATTGAAATATTTGTAATTTATTAACAGGTTTCCCTTCAATTTATACAGGTATGAAATGATTCGTAGAATTTAAGAATTGAAAAATTTGTAACATGGAAGTATGTCATTGGTATTATGAATTTGATTCCTTGTAAAATATTTGAAGTGTATGTAAAAATGTTAACTTTCACTTCTAATGGACCACGAAAATTTTTAAAATATAATTTATTTCTTCCGTTTCATTTGTACCCATGTCGTTTTCTAGGTTCCTCAATGAGGTTGCAATAAAGTTTGTGAACAAATCAAAACTAAAATACTTATGTCACCTTTCGTAACTCTTTTCCCCGTCGTTCCAGTAGTTGAAAAATTTCCGATTTTTATTTAGTGTCAGGTGCAAGTTATTTTTAAACAAATTTTAACATCTCAATTACTAGACCTATAGCTGAAATATTTAAATAAAAAAACTAGCCAGCACAACTCTGTTCTTAAAACTTAAATCTTCTTTCCAAATCATTTTTCTTACGGATTGCGGAAAATTTTTCATATTGCCCAAGATTTGCTACAGTAACAGCCAGAGGTTTATGTCCTTTGGGAAAATGCCCAGGCTGATCTCACTTTTCTGTGAGGAACGAAACGGAATTTTCAAATTACTTCATATGACTAATATAACATAATTGATTGTGAAATTGTTACATACGCAAGGAGTGGCACAAGACAGAGAGCAGGGACAATACAACACTGGAAGTTAATATGAGGATTAATAGAGGGAAAACCAAGATAATGGTGTGGGAAACAGTGGAATAACAAAGGGTGTTAGACTGGGAAGGGATATTTTGACGGATGTTAAGGAATTCTACTGCTTGGGAAGCGTAATAACTAGGGAAGGTAGAAGTATAGTAGACATAAAATGTAGGATAGCACAGGCAAGGAAGGCTTTCGCGAAAAGGATGAAGTTACTTACGGGTAATATAAGTGTGAATATTAGGAAATAGTTTTTAAAAATCTTCGTATGGAGCATGACGTTATACAGCTACGAAACGTGAATGATAGGAGTTGCGGAAAATAATAGAAACCTTTGAAATGTGGTGTTATAGGCGAATGCTGAAAATCAGATGGGTGGATAGAATCACTAACGAGGAAGTTCTAAACAGGGGAAGAGCGAACAATATGGAGGACGTTGACTGAGAGACGGAAAAGATTAATAGGCCACGTTTTTTAAAAAAATCATAACATTTCCCAACATTATAAGTTTTCACAAATAATAAATTTGTACACAATCTTTGTCTCTTGAGATTGCGCACCTCTGATGACGTCACACATTGCAGACGACGGTGACAGATTTTATGTTGTTTATTGGTTTCCCTTGTGTACGCCAGTTTCATGATGTCACACACCGAGAACTCTGTTGTAAGGCCCGTCTAATATTACAGAGGCTCTACTCTGCTGTAGATTGACAACCGCGGGAGTCAGCTGGATGACATCACAATTTCCCCATTTCAATGGGGAATATATGGGTAACTATGCTTGACCGGGAAAAAATTCATTTAAAAAAGTTTAATTGAATGAAGGGAATTGTGATTTTGTGAAATTTTCTTTTCACCTGTTCAGTATTCCGGAGTAAATTTATATTGGTGGTATACTTTCCCAGAGTTATATTTTATGACACCATACATACGCTACACAGTAGCTTTGTTTACCGTTGACCACGTGACACGCACAATATGGAATAAACTAGAAGCGCCGAGACACCGGTCGCTCCAATACCCCCAATTAAGACCCGATGACCATAAAAGTGCTGACAACACTGCTGATATTTCCAGTATGTATACAGTTTGTGTTTGGCATTTCTAGAAATCGCACAGTTTTTAATTAAATCATCGTGTATCGATTTTAGTTCTCGTTCTTCATTATTGTTTCGCATAGTTTTTTATACTTTTTTACTGAACAGTTTTGCTGTGCAGCATTTGGATGCAGCACAAAGGAATGTGACAAGATAGTTATTCCTCCCATAACTCTTCACAGGTAAATAATTATTCATCACTTTAACTCACTTAGTAGAATTCTAGAAAGTTATAACTTACTCATTGTTGACAGATTTCCATCAGGTGAAAATGAAAGAAAAAATGGATTCTAGCAGTTAGAAGAGAGAAATGGAAACCTTCTAAATTAGTTTTTTATGTTCCAAACACTTCAAACAATATGACTTTGATAGATCGCCGTTTTACACTAAATTGAGAACAGGAGCCTTGCCGTCAGTTTTTTATGCTTATCCTGAAAATGGTCAATCTAAAATTAACCAGGTGTGTTAATATTGGTTTTATTTGATAATCATTACTAACAATTATATTTGATATTCATTATAATTATTTAAGCTGTCGAGCATATGTACATGTTCGTACACTCTTACTTTTTCTGACTTAAGTGCTTATTTTACTTTTATTTTAATAAATTTCCATAGGAAAGAAGACCAGTCAAACGACATGAGCCAAGCCAAAGAAACAAACGTTCTCCAAGTAAAAAGAGACTGAAAAAAACGATAGAGGAGTCTCAATCAAAGTTAAATGAACTTCAAAAGAAATTAGAAGTAAAGTCCGCGAAAATGAAACAAGTCAATTCATCCTTGGATATCACACGTAAAGCTTTACTATCTACCAGTGCTGAGTTGAAAAAGAAAGTGAAAGCCATTAAAAATTTGCAAAGAAAAACGGAAAGATACAAGAAAACTAATTGTGTTTTAAAATAAATCACTTCACAGTTGAAAGAGAAAAGTATGTTTGCAGATGAATATAGCGAAATGCTCTCAAATATGTCTAAAACATCGTATTTTCTATTTAGGAGACAACTGCTCAAAAACGTAAATCCAAAGTTTGTACAAATGTACGATGGAAGACTCGGGTCATTCGCAATAACCTTGAATTTCTTATCAACCAAGGCATACGATTTTGTCTACGTCATCGTCGAACAATAGGTCGGTGGTATTCTACGGTAAACGTATCTGCAGGGTTCAGCGCTGAAGTTCTGGAGGTACTGAAGGAAAAGACTGAACAAAGACCGTTGACGTTTGCTTTAATGTTTTATGGCATGACAATAAGAAAGCGAGTTGATTGGGAAGCATCCAAGTTTTATGGATACGCAGACTTTGGCTGTCAATTTGATGATGAGGAATCTCCTCTGGCCCAGGAAGCTATTGTATTTTTACTACTTGGAATCAATTTGGCTAGAAAGTCCCAATTGGGTTATTTTTGGTGAATTCAATAACAGGATAGCAGCTTCAAAACGTAACGTGTCTTGCACTGGAACATTTGCGTAGTGTCGAAGTCACTGTAACATCGATTACGTGTGACAGGGCATCGCATAACATTACCGTACTTAAAAAAATGGGTTTTAGTTTCACAGACACATTTAATATAAAATATAAACTTAACGTTGAAGGAAGTGAAGTGTTTGTTTTGTTAGATCCACGCCATCTCCTGAAGTTATTGAGAAACACTCTCCACGACTACTCAGTACTGGTAGACAACAGCGGTCGTGAAATCAAGTGGCTGTACTTCGAGCAACTACATCAGGTTCAGAGTGAAGAAGGATTGAAATTAGGAAACAAGTTAGCGAAATCTCACGTATCATATCACAATCAGAAAATGAAGGTCAAGTTAGCTGCCCAGCTATTCAGTGACTCAGTGGCGGATGGATTCCAATATTGCCTATATAAAAATATTAAGGACTGTGAAGGCACAATTTGTTTTGTGAAGATAATTATTAATTATTTGACTTACTCAATTCGAGAAACTTGTGTGTGCGAGGTTACAAACAAGCTCTTAATGCCCTCAATATCGAACAAGTAAGAATAAAGAAGGTGTGAAGATTCTTACAACAAAAAGAAAATTGGGGTTTCTTGGCTTTTTGATGGATGTGGAAAGTACTCTCGCAATGTATCAGACATATGTTGAAGAAAACGAAATTCTGAAATACTTTCCAACTTATAAAATTTCCCAAGACCACATAGAGCGTCTTTTCTCCTATATACGTGCTAGAGGAGGTCAGAACAATAATCCAGCTACAAAGAATTCACATTTAGTATGAGGGCTATCCACGTTCATAAACAATTACACGAGTCTTCAGCCTCCAGCTCAAATGCAATACCTCTTGACAAGATCAATATTCTGGGATTAGGATCGCAGCTGTCATGCCCCATAAATTAAATAAATTCGACTTTTTCAAGAAACAGAATGTTGCTTGAAGACATGAGTGAATCTGGTCAATTTTTACGTAACTTCACGCTTATTGCTATTTATTAATTTTGTATTTACTATTTTTTACGTAACTTCACAATTATTATTATTTATTAATTTTGTATTTACTCATTGATTTATTTTAATTTCAGGACACCAAGAGAAAGAAACAGAAATATCAGATTTTATCTCAAAAAAGTTTCGACTGGCTGTGGAAGATGTTGCAGAATATATATCTATCGAAGATACAAATATATCGAACATGACACAAGATATTGTCGAATACATATCTGGTAGAAGAATGGGGCATAATATAAATTGATTATAAAATCAGAATTGTCTGTATTATATTACAATGAAGTAATCCACAACGAAGTACTTTTTTAAGGTGATATTTTCTCTTTAATTACAGGATTCGTTGTAAGAAAATTAAACTTGATGGTGAAATGTTAGGCATGTTGGAAGTTATTGCGAAAAAAGGTGTCACTAATGAGAAAAGTCTATTTGCAATAAAGGAACGTGGAGGATTAATTTTACCAGAAGTGGACGTGATTAATATTTGTAAAATTTGTGAAAAAATATTTAAATCTAAAAAGAAAAGAAAACAACTCATAGCAGACTCGGCGGCTTTTATGGTCCTTTTAATAAAACATTGCATTGGGAAGAATGTTTTCAATAAGACCAATCACTTTTCAGAAGACGAAACTCATTTTACATCACTCATCAAGGCAATTGGACAATTTTACTTTAAAATTAGAATGCACTCTTAATGACGAATTTTACACAGAAAGAATCCGAGGAAGGAATAATAAAATCGTTCTATTCCAAGGGCAATAGTTTAATTCTGGTTCGGAATTGTTTCCTAATACATAAATGTATTACCACATAATGTAATTATAACAAATATTACAAAAAAGAAGTGATGCATTATTTATTTTTGCCCATAAACGTAGAAAAATCTTCGTTTGCAGCACAGCAGTGGCTAGCGTTTGGGTACATAGCCTTCAGCCGGGGCTGCCGCTTCTACTTTATTCTATGTTCTGTGGTCCCGATGTACTTTTTGTTTGTCGACATCTCCCGACTTTTATTATAGTACTTGTTGTATCTTTTTAGATTTTTATTTTCCTCTATTGGCTGTTCATCTGTTTCTTAGGACGAGTTAAGCTTTTGATAATTTGTTCCTGCAGCCTGTTTATTACAGTCGTTAGGTTGGTTCTCAAAGTGCTGGAATCAGGGTGAACCTCGTTGCTGCGGGTTCGTCACAGCAACTAAAACCTTGTTAATTAAATTATCGTAAGCCTTTATTTTAGTCAAGATGGAAGAAAAATATCTGTTACAATATACGACCCTTATAATTTAAACATTGATAACTTTCATACGAAGATCGGCCATATTAATCTATTGGAGGTTTCACACAATTATTAAATTACCTTCTGTGAAAACACAATCTGGACTTGTGTAAGAATCGATACTATTATTTGAAAATGCCAGTTCTATTGTCATTATATATATCATTACAGTGTTCTTGTTAGACACTAACCTTAATCCTCTGAGAAGACTGTGAATTATTGTAAACTGTTGATGTGTACCAGGATGAAGCACATTTTATTTCCTTAAGAACAAAGTACCTGGGATCGTTCACTATTGTTGAGGTTATTCTACATCAGATAGGTCATGACACTAAACAGATCATTATAAGCTCAAACGCAATTGTTACATAAGTGAATAGTTTAGAATTATTTAAATACTAGGAAATAAACTATCTTATTTACCCTATAAACCAAAAAGTCAACACGTAAAATAGAAGTAGCTCATGACGTTACTTCCCCAAACGGTTTCATGTGTTCTGATCGTACGATAATAAAGAAATCGTGGAAGGGTGTGATGAATAATTGCCCGCCGTACAACATCTCATTTTTATTTAAGTTGTTTTATACTTAAACTATTAATATCTGTATAAATACAGTAGCAATAGAAACTCTAATAAACTGTTTTTTTGACGTTAGAATATAAATCTTTCGTATTCTGTGAAGAATTCGCGTCGTGTCTGACCTTCGACCCGTAATACTTAGCAGTTCCAAAATATTTATCAATTTTATATTTTTTTCAGTTTCTTTTATCAAAATATTAATTAGACTCAACGTACTTGATTCGATTTTTTTGGCTTAACAGGCTACATGAGGGTGATCCTGAATGAGGCAACTCCCCTTTAATAGCATAGGAAAGGAATTGAAAAGGGGGATGTGGAAGGTAGAGCAAGGTAGCCAAGGGTGGACTAGGACTCCTGAGCTGTAGTTTAAGGATCCTATCCGGTGTTTCACCTAAAGAGATGCAGGGAAAATGCTAGAAAACCTGCATCAGGTAGGTTGGGCATTGGGTACTATTCTCTCGACCTTCTGAATGATGGGAGACGAGTTTGCTGCTCTTGTATAACTTAATTGTTTACATTTGTTTGCCTTAGCAATATAATTATTTGTAGAGCAAAATAATACTTAAAAATAAATTATTTCTTCAGAAATTAAGTTTGCTGGATTTCTTTTGAAATACTTAATATTATTTACGTAATTCAATAATTACATGTGATATTTTGAAAATGTTTCGATTTACTAAACAGGTAATTCGTCATTTTATTGTGTGCATCTTATAGACATGTGTTTTAAGTCATGTACGATTAAACCAATATTGTAGCACCTCAAATGCGGAGTCTGTTTCTCACATATGTTAGAAGAAATCATCCATCAAAGGTCAGAAGCTTACGTATTCAATTGCTGTGGGGTCGCAGCATTCCATTCTCCGTGTCTCCAACAGTTCTAGGAGGCAGTTGGCCGACTAATCCAATGTTACAACTTTTGTCTTATGCTCAAGGTCTTCTACCCCAGTACATATACCACCTAAAATATATGAAGGTGTCTCGGCATGTGAGAACTTTGATAAAAAGCCCAGAGAGAGTGCGAGGCATTCCCGACATAATCAGGTGAGCCACGCAGTCACTCTGGAGTGGCAACCTCTCCATGATTCGTCTTCCCTACTGTTATTTACTTTTATTATTATACTTTGTGCCTGTAAGAGGTCTTTTCAAGTATTTACGTTTCCCAGCTCCCCGTTCACCAAACCAAGGTTATCAATTTTCATGTCGACCGATTGGTTTCTTCGCCTAGTTCGCTTCCATGGATAAGAGAGCGAAATATGATCAATTTCAACAGTATACGGTATATTCTGTGGCCTCAACGTCTGATTCTCCTCTTTCTGTAATAGAGTTCTGAATAAAGTTTCAACTAGCCATGAAGGAGTGCGGGCCGTGCCCAACATTGGGCTAAAATATTTATTTGTTCCAAAATATTTCGTCATTTGATGTTTTTGCAGTCTTCGTAATTTTTCTCACTTTCAGTCCAACATACTTTGTTCGTCTTCCCTTACTATTGTTACTTAGCCTTCTGGCCGTGTCAAGCCTCTGGCCCGTGTCGAGCCTAAAATATAATTTTGGTTTCTAACATTGAGAGCCAAATTATTTGAATAATACGGCACATCCGCTGTTAAGTTATTCGTCTCCCTGTACTAATTTCAGTAACTATCAGCCATTACCATTTTGTATCGTTGATATACTGAATATTATCAAATAATTCATAAATATATTACTAAAACGGATATCCAATTCTAAAGGAATAGATAATTATCATTGACATATTTACGTTTTTATACATGAATGCGCTTTATCCATAGTACAATCAATTTTTCTATCACAACAACTAACCTGAATGCAGCGTTATTATTATAATGAGCACGTCGTTAAGATTGCATTCAACTCGTTTTAATCGAGTATATCTGCGTAATAAGCGAAGACCTTGCATTAGATAACATATCCAGAATGAGAAACATTAACTATAAAAGACATCCTTCCAACTGCAGGGCATCAGTCATCTGCCTGAATCAACATGAAGTCTTTCCAAACCGTAGCATGCGCCATCTTGGTCTGCATGGCCATAGAAGGAACCAGCGGGGATTACTACAACAACTACGGAAAATCTATAAGTAAGTCGGAAATTATTATTAAACAATTAATAACGGGGTTTTCTTAAACAGAAAAGAATCTCAATGAGAACTAAGGATGTGAGCAGAATGTACTTCCGTCCTAGTACAGCATCTCAATACAAGGAATTTCAGGATCTTCCATTTCAAAAAATAAAATGAACGATTTAAGAAGGCAAACTGTGAGGATAAATATGCTTCGTAAAGCATTTTAAGGGGATAGAAATGATAATGATAGGATGCAAAAATTGTAGTGCGTTTGTCTTCTAAGCGGTAATATACTATAAGACAGTCTATAACGTATATGCATGTATATTTACTATGTATTTAGATTAATATAGAAATCATATTAAAAAGGCTTATGTTCGTGAAACCTATTGAAAGAAAGCATAGAATTTAAATTTCATGAACCATCTTGTCCTGCATGGCCATATTGAGAATAGAGAGGATTACTACAATAACTACTATGTGTAAGAAACTTCTATTTGGTATTATCTGTACTGATTCTAGTTGTAATAAAGATAATATAATTGTGATCTACTGAAGAATGTGAGATCAAAATATAGTTAATCATTACTCACACCGCAGAGTGAAATATACTTGCAGCTTTTCTTATATACCGTATACAAATCGATTTACGTCATTGTCTATGTTTCGCATAAATATTTAAACGCTTGGCAAAATTTCAACTAATTTTAATTCACATTTTATTTATTTAAGATCGGGAACTCTGTTAGGAAACACAACCTTACGGGTCTAAGGGCCTAGTACAGTCCAGGGAGGCATATGACATTTTTTAAGCGATAAAGATATATGAGCATAATAACGTCCCTCATAATACATAATTTACAGCCACTAAGGGCATAAGAGTGGAACACCAATGGAGCCGCGATGGGAAGGACCAGAGTAGCTTGAAAAAGACCAAAATTGATTGGTGTCATTCCCATTATTTTTTAAATCACTGAGTTGAAAACTTTTGAATAACTTCATATTCAGTCCCATTAAATAGTTTCGGGAAAGGACTAATTTCAAGGTTTTTCTATCAGAATAAATTTACTTCACCTAATGAAATCAATTAAAGAATTTGTACTAAGCTATTCTGTTTGTTCCAACAATATGAAGTACACGGTATGTTATGTACATAAATGCTGCCGGTACTTTCGAAGTCGAATGAACTATACTAAAAAAATTCCAAATAGAAAAGGATTGAGAATATATTTTATTTTATATATATTACCTTTCCCAGGCAAAATTGTCGTCTACGGGAATGATAAAGTCGTCCTGCCCACGATGAAGAACATGATGATCATGTACAGCGAACTGATGGGGCAATCTGCGAAATACGCCCCGAAAGCCATCAAATCTGACATTGAAAACTTCGTCTACAAAATAAATACGTTCCCGAGTAATACCAAGGAATTATTGATTATAGCAGAAAACATCCTGTACAAAGTGAGTACTGCATGTTTTTAATTGACGTCTATTTATTTTCTGAGTACTTGAATTTGTAAATTACGTTTCTATAACTAATAATGTATGTTTAGATCGAGAAGGGCTACATCTCCGACTGTGACTACGCCAAGGAAATGAAAGAAACCATATACGTAGTAAGTACATGTTTTGGTCACAAGATTCTCCATCGATTTAAAAGTTGGTAATAAATATATTATTCTCTGAGAGACACAAAATATCAGGAGGAAAAAGGAAATTGAGGACATAAGTTCTTATATATTTGACTTTTAAATTATTTCTGCTTAATTGAGTCTTTAAATATTTGCATTTCAAAATCGTCTACTTTTCTCGACAATCTGAATAATGACGTTCTCTAGTATACAATAAACAAAAATAATTGTAGCTATATGGTCATTAGTTTGATTAGATTTAACGGAATAAGAATTTATAAAAATTAATGTAATACATATTTTTTATTTTGTTTCAGTTTATCCTTCTCATTAAAGTTTGTGCTGATGATTATACCTACTACAACTACAAAAATTAGTTAGATCTTCAACATGAATAAGGACGATTCGGCTTAAAAATCGGAATTCTTCCGGCACCTAATTTGAAAATGATTGTATATGGTCTTATCCGCTCAATAAAATTAATATTCATCGCATTTGCTATGATTCCTTTAAGATGTGACCTTCTTTCCTAATATTTCTCCTACGAAATCGTATACCTTCAAGGAAATATGGTCGTCATAATATTTTACTGCTTATTTAAGTGATTTTTACTTACTAAAGTGCAAGCTGTAAAATTTAATTTTCCTTAAAGTAAGGAACTTGGCGTCAGGCTGTTTGCTATCTTTCATTCAGATACTTTCAGGATAATAATTTTTATTCTTATGAAAATTATTGGTAGTAAGTTTGTGTTTCTAGTTCTATGAATTTTCCGTGAATCAATTGAAAAGGAATTAAGTTAATCATATTAATAACAAATGCTTTCAATTTTATAATTGATCAAGCATGTTCTTGTATATCGTAATATATATTAATAAATAACTATATTATAGTAATTCATTTTTAATTATTTTCTACAAAAATTACAACCACTTTTTATATTCAATGATACACAAAAATATAGTTACATTCCGCACATTTCTTTCTATGTAAACTATGCAGATATAGCATTAAATAAAAATTGAAATAATGCATTTTAAAGAAATGTGTTAAATAGTTCTAATATCCGGATATATATATATATATATATATATATATATAAATTAAAATAATTACACATTTTAATGTACGCAAAGCAACTAACTGTGAAGTAAATAAATATTCGTTATGGGAATTTTAATGTGATCTCATCAGTGATATCGCCAAAATGTTATTCTATAACATTTTTCTAAACCTTTATTAGCATTGTATTTCCCTATTAATATAAAATCAAGGTTTCTCAATATTATGACTTGAGTTATTGTTATACGTCCCGTTTAAATACGGGTTTTCGTCACTTAACTATAAAATTTTCTAGAGTAAAAGGCAGTCAAAGGATAACTAGTGCCACCCTTTATAGTTTAAAGAATTCGTATAATAGTGATGCAGGGAAATCTGAAGAAAACTTGCATCAAGTAGGTCGGGTTATTTTCACTTCTAAATATTCACATAACTACTTACAATTAATCTATGCAATTAACAATGGATGCAATAGGACATAAATCATCACTCGCAACCTTGCAAATTCTTCATAACACGTTCAGATGGATTGTAAAATTTGAGTGTGTAGGGGAATACAATTTATCGATGACATACGTTCGACATAAATTGCTAAATATATTGGTGGTTTAACAACGTTACTACTTAATGCCGGCTGTTCACTTAACATTTCCTGGGCAATCTGTCAAACTCGGGCAAGAATGAACGTCGTAATCCACCATACAAATGTTATTTGCGTAAATGTTGAGAAGCGTTATTTTCCTGCTTACGGCGACTTTAAATGGTTTTTAGTAGCTTCACTTGATTGGAAGGTTAATTATATGTCGATGATAAAAAGTTTTCATTCTACCAAACACAGATGTTGTCCAGTAGGAATGATTTGTTTCATTTTATACCAATAACTGTTATCTGATTAAAATTGCATTACTTTGGCTGTTTCCATCTTTTCTATTATCAAATTTCTAATTATATAAATTTTCTATTAAAATGAAATGTTAAAAAATGTAATTAATTATTAAAATTATAATCATGATACATAATTTACTACTCTTCCCCACATAATGCCGTAATTTTAAAAATAAACTGAAAATTCCAGTGTTGTATTTATAACGGTTTTCGAGGAGAAGGTACAAAAAACACTTCTAAGAAATAACCTTCCGACTTCCGTTTTTTGGGTAACAGGGAAACCGACAACTCCCTGTTAATATCATAGGACGGGAATTGGATAGGAGGCATTGGGAGAATAAGGCAGCAACGAGTTTTTTTTGGGGGGGAGGGGGGGGGGTTAACAGGCTACATAAGGGTGATCCTGAAATAGGCAACTCCCCTGTAACAGCATAGGAAGGGAACTGAAATGGGGGGATGCGGAAGGTAGAGAAAGGTAGCCAAGGGTTAACTAGGGCCCCAGGACTATGGTTTAAGGATCCTACCCAGTGTTCCACCTAAAGAGATGCAGGGAAAACCATAGAAAACCTGCATAAGCTAAGTCGGGCATTGGGTACTATTCTCACGCCCTTCTGAATGACGGGAGTACATATACCTCCTAAAATAGGTGAAGGTGTCTCGACATGTGAGAACTTTGACTAAAAAAAACAGAAAGAGTACGAGGCATTCCCGAAATAATCAGGTGAACCCCGCAGTCACTCTGGGGGCAAGCGCCTGTGTGTTGATCCCAGGCTATAGTTTAAGGATCCTTCCCGGTATTCACCTGAAAGAGATGCAATAAGTGCGGGGCCCAATTTTTTTTGCCGGGCCCACTAATATATTCAATATTTAAATAAAATGCAAATTCAATATATATAAATCAAATTTCATTGGTCATAAGATATACTGTGACGTTTTTATTTGTACGATATGTTGAATCTTACCGGTTTAATTGTGCGCCACCTACGTGTTACGTAGGTCAATTTTATTATCGGAACACACTCAGGTTCAGGACTGAGAGCGTGAATCAGGGGAGTGACATCACCTGTTCCAGGATCATACAAATTATCGAAATTATCAAAATTTAAATGAATGTATGTATATATCCACGGCAGCTTTACTTTAACAGTCTTGTAAAACAAAAAATGTGTTATTTACAAAAACTTAAAACTATTTACATCTAGGGAGCTCCTTTCTGTTACGGCCAGCTTATCCTTGATGAGGATTCAATGAAATGAGCAAACATTCAAAATACAAATTATTTTGCGACAGTGTGATTGTTACGCAAGGGAGGGAAGGATCCAACTGAAGTGAATTTCACACGTTACCAGTCGGGTGTCACTCGTTGCGTTGGCTGTTGACTGCGATGAACTACGACGATCTGGAAGATGACTGAATAAATGTTTTTTTTTGCAGCAGCATCTAGTTCATTCCTTCCTCTACCCTGTCCCAAGCGTAACTGTCCGAATTTTAGAATTTAGATTTATTGTTGTTTCCATTAATCCTCGATTGAAGAAATAGGATACGTCATACATTAAAAATTAAAAATGAACAAAATAAAGTACATAATTAAAGACAAATAATCTTAAAATAAATTAATAAAAGGAAATGTATATAGACAAAAGTCAATATAAACACAACACGGACACACGATGTCACACACACTGGGAAACACAAACAAGCACACACTGAGGAACACGCAATGGAGTTTTAACTACTTGGAGCTCTGCGGCCAGGAAACTGTCCTTCCATCGTAGCTCCAGGCAAACATGAAACAAACAAGCAAAAGAGCAGAAAAAACTGAATAGAAATTTTAAAGATATGTGGTGTGTGCTATTTTACAAGTTGGCAGCAGCTTCTTCAACGCTTTTTGCAGTAACCTTGATTTAAATACTAGAAGGACGATTAAAAAAATCCTGTACCGAGTAAAACGCGCCACTTAAAAGAATAGTTTTACTCTGCTTCACGAAGCTACTGTAGGTACTATTTTTAACCTCTGGCGAAAGGCTGTTGTATAAAATTATCCCGGTATTGTGAATACTTTTCTGGTGTAGAGCAAGGCGATGCTTGTCCGACCTTAGAGCTGAACGATTTCTGGTCGCGTATTTATGAAACTCGTCATTTAATTGAAACAAATGAGTGTTCCGCTTTACAAACTTTAATATTTCATAAATATATACGCTTGGTAAAGTAAGTATTTGAAAACTTTTGAAGAAAGGTTTGCAACTCGATCAAGAATTCATGCTAGAAAGTATTCTAATTGCACGCTTTTGCAACTTAAATATTTCATTACTCCTGGAGCAGTTTCCCCAATTAGAGATGCCATAGCTCATAATTGAATGAAAATACGCGAAGTAAACCATTTTGACGTACTTTTTGTCAACGTGTTGCATTAGTGTTATGAGAGAATAACAAGCTGAACTTAGTTTTCCGGCAAGCAGATCTATATGGTCATTCCACTTCAATTTATCGTCAATCCGAAGACCGAGGAAAGGTGCATTAGCTGAGAAGTTGTCTACGGGTAAACTGAACTAACTTAAACTTATCTAGGTTGAGGGATAATTTATTCACGTTAAACCAAATATTTAGACCATTCAGAGCGTTGTCTACTTTCTTAATCAGATTATCGAAGTTTTTATCTGCAATAATTATATTTGTATCATCCGTATAGAGAATCGATTTTAGAAGATTTACGTATCCTGGAAGATCTTTTATGTACAGAATAAAAAGGAAAGGCCCAAGAATTGATCCTTGAGGAACTCCACATGTAATAAATTCCCAATCGGATAAGTGAAGTTGGCCGCCTTTGGTTTCAATTACTACTTGTTGTTAGCGGTTTGTAAGATACGATCTTAGTTATCATTCGACCCTCCCGAAGGGTCAGGCCATAAATCTCGGCCGTCACGTCCCTCACTTTCACGGACTCGTCCAAGCCTTCACAAGAACTTAACATTAATTATAAACTAAATTAGAACTAAAACTATTTACATCAGGCATTGACCGAACTGAGGTAGGCTTTCACGATTACAATACATTAAAACATAATAATGCACAAAATACAAAACAATCACATTTTATTGAATATAAATTTACACAATTGAGTATAAATATATGAATTTACATATTTGTAAGTTACTGTTTTGTAAATTCTTCAACAATAGTTTGAAAATCCCATTTCCTTGCTTCTTCACTTTCAATCGACATAATTGCTAAACTATTTCATCTATCCTGAGTCATTGTCGATATCAGATAGTTTTTTATCAGTTTAGCCTGGAAAATGATCTCTCTCTAGAAGCAACGATTACTAAAATTGTTATATATATTCGGAGAACAAGAAACAAGTTTGGCATGCCGCTGCTCTGTCATTTTCCGATAAAAATTTGAACATTTTAAATGGATTTTCAAAAATATTGATCTAACGATAAATTTTAAAGTCTCCATTTCTTCATCTGACATTTTTTCATCTATATCATCTTCCTTCACTATTGGTGCATCATTTTCTGTGAACCTAGAATCTGTTAGAGAAATTTCTAATTCAGGTGCACGTTTTTGAATGGCTTCTTTTTCCATACTTTTGAAATTTTCCCAAAAACCCAAATAAATCATGATGACTATTTAATTGTTTAAAACGAACCTTCAGTGATTCTGTAGCATTATCTAAAACAAAATAAAAAGATATCTTGTATGCGTTTACAATAAGTTCATCATCGCCTTCACAATTGAAATGTTTCTTTATTTTCCAAAGCCTTTTATCTCGAAATTCTGTAGATATTTCCAAATCTTCTGCAAGAGTTTTTGCTTCAACTAAAACTTGTTGGTATCCAGTATTTCCGTAGTCGCTTAACCAGTTTAAAAGTTTTTCAAATGAAGAAAGTGCAATGGATACATCTACAGATTTGCTTTGAATTCCCTTGCTTACATAATTGACTTGGAACAGTAAATCGTACCAAAAAATCAGTATACTAAAATTTTCTAGTCTTTCATTGCATTTCCAAGAGATTCTGCCTCGCTTTTAATTTGTGGTACTTCGCAAATTTCTGATATTTCGAAACAAGCACCATAAAATTCACCTATTTGGTATCTCACTACTTTTACGCTTTGAATCAGAAATTCCCACATGGTATCGTAAAGAGTACAGTAAGTTCGTCAAAAGCAATTTGCTTTAAAGTTCGAAAAATAACGTTTTGTTAATTTTGGTGGTGATTCGGGGTCCCTGCATGTGCGGGGCCCGATTGGTCACAATCGCTCCAATCGCCTTAAGTCCGGGCCTGCAGGGAACACCCTAGGAAACCGGCATCATCTAGATCGAGCTCATTCCGAATGGGAAAATAAAAATTTTCTGCTGGTTCGCAGAATTTCCCTCTCCGCGCCTCGACCAATTTAGGACGCAGCTGGCCGACTGGTCCTTATAGGTTTAGCGGACAACTCTTTCCGTATGCCCAATTTCGCGGCCTCAGAGTATACATCTCCTAAATGAGATAATCACATGACACCAGAGAGAGAACGAGGCATATCCGAAAGTAAAGTTATATATAATTATAATTAACCGATTTTGATAAAAAATTTGTCTTGGCTGGAAGGTAAATTCGGAAATTCCTTACCTGTGCGTTGCTTTTAACAGACGCATATATATCTATTTACATTAAATAAAAAATAATAATTAAACTGGTAAGGGCGCTATACTTTCCTGCAGGGGAGATTAAATTGATTTCAGTCTAATCATATCTGTAACGTGTCTGATATTGAGCTAATTAGGGATGTTTTCGGTGTTAAATAGACAAACTGCATCGAAAATTTTTGAATCTGGCATTCATACATTGCCCTGGCATCCATACGTTAAATAACGGGCAACATCTTATTCCGACAGTGCCTTCATTCATGAAGAGATTTATTTATAATATTATCCTAATACATGTAACACTCGTCGTAAATTGCAAATGACCTTTTGACAATATAATTTTTACTTTTAATTAATTCCGCTGTATTATGGATACATCCAACGATCCTTCCTTTCTTCCCTTAAAAGTATACACATTGTTCCCCGTTCCATTCTCTGGCTCCGCAGATAGCTGTGTTTATAGCCGCATCAAGACACAGTAGCTTTCTAATTAGGTGAGTTATTTCCTTTTAGTCAATTTTACTGAGTCAAGGAACTTGAATACACACATCCACCCTTGTCAGGAATCGAACCTGGGACCTCTGCAGTACAAGCCACTAGACCGGCCAGATTAACTTCTTCTATACACACACCACGACATTTAATTTGTGATGTAAGTCACTTTAACAAAAAAAAGGGAATTACAAGACGAGGTATAAATTCAATGGACGCTGCCCATGACGTTAATTTTTTTTACTATTCAACTTCATTTTTTTAATCAAATGAATTTGTATCCGTTCAAAAATTTTATTATGACCTGAAGAGGTCCCAAAATTGTGGACGAATTACTGTGACGTCACTAACGTAGTTTCTAACTTTTAGTTTCCATTGATGTTTAACTGACATATATTATTTATACAACTCACTATTTCTGCAGCGCTAAATAATCCCTTTTCGCGAGTTTCGTAGGACTATTTTTATTAGAAAGAAAATTATTTTTCTACACAATGAATAACCATATAATATTTATACAATCAAGATCCAGAATCACTCTACGATTTCTCAGCATTCATTCCACAACATAATATTTATATTTTTCTCATGTGCACTTTACTAGGGTTAGAAATTTCTACTAATTTTAGTATTTCTACTAATTCAGTGGATTTCGTGTTTCACTCAAATTAATCGTTAACATTTTACCCCATCGTAGATAAATTATAACCCGATTAAAGTTGATCAGCAATAGATTGCTATTTTTTGATTGACTCAAACGTTTTTTTGATCCACTGAAATAGTCGATACCTTATTAAAAAAGAGGGTCCTCGCTATAGTTTCCGTACAACTTTTTCTGTCCAAATTTTATCGTCCGGTTAAAATTGGAATGATAATATTTGAATTTTGTAGATGACTATGATAATGCCAAAAGATCCTGAAATATCAATAAAATTGAAATCAAAATTAAACTATAATATTGGCTAATAAGTGACTGATAAACATAGAAATATTCCCATTATCATACTAAGTAAAAGTCAGTATTTTAACAAAATAAATAAATTGAAGAAATTATCTAATCTAAAATCGTGAGAATATTCTTTAACCTGCAATCTCACGTTCTCGTTGAATTAATCAATATCACGTTCTCGTTGAATTAATCAGTATTGCGACATAAATTTACAAGTAATTTTCTTTGTAAGTAGCCTTTAAGTCTTAGCAAGAATGTGTTTCAGCTATTGCCAAGAATCGTTTTTCAATTTCAGGTTCAAAAAATTTCAACAATTTATCAAAAGTGTATGCTAGCCAAAACTAACCAACTGAAAAGGTTGATATAAAAACTCTAGTTATTCCCTTTAAACCATCGTGAGATTTAAATTTTAGCCTGCTCCATAGACGTATTTTCTTAATTTTATTCCATAATGTCTTGACTGATAGAGACTAATAAGAAGTTTTCAAATATTGTATTACCAACGTGGCTCTTGTTTTCTCAGCACGACGTTGGTCGATTGAGATCACTATTGACACCATTGCGTTTTGTAATCCAGGTCGAATGGAAACTATGGGAGTATGTAAGATGAAGCGTTAAGAAAGTCCCGCAGTTCAAGAGCTGCATGTTCTCAGCCCTCGGCCAGATGCTGTTGACCGTTTCCAAAAGAGTACAGTGATGATCAGTGGCGGCTCGTGAGTATTTAAAATTATGTGCTACATCACCCCAAGACAAGTTTTAGGAGGATAAAGATATTAATAATACTACAACATCTACAGGGTTGTTAATACTCCACGACCCGTAATATACTACATTTGTAATTTCGCCTCCATCACGTGTAATAGAAACGAAATTTTAAAATTGAAAAAATATATAACCATATTGGCGGAAAGTCCTAACACGACAGTATTTTTTCTTATTACATATTTAAATAAAGAAAGTTAATTTTACGAAAAAGTTGCATATTATGGGAATATTGCATGCAGGATCGTACGGTAATTTTATCATAATTATGAAAGTCTTCAAAATGCCACCTGTTCAACGTTTTTAATAAACTTTGATTAAACCGAGTAAACCACAATAATTCCATTAACAGTAATCTTTTTATTCATTCGTCAAAAACAATTAAAACTGAATCCTGATGAGGCTGCCTACAGCTGTCTGCACGCTCGCTGTGGTTTCAGTAGCTCATTTTACTGTTGGAACTTTGGCGAGCAGGGTCTGGAAACAGTAATACTACATGCGCATTTCTCATCCCAGACAAGATTCCTGTGCTATAAAGAATGTATGTAGCCAATATATACACGCTGGAAGGTGGACAGTTAAAGTCTTCTAAGTCGAAGCAGAAATTCACATTATTAAAATTTTATTATTTTTAGAGTTCCTTAAGATTACAAAGCAAATAATTCCTTCTAAATTAATTCATGTGCTGTAGCACATGAACACATATGCACCAGCCGCCACTGGCGATGGCAGACTTAAAAATTAATCCAAAATAAGGCCTCCATTAGACTAGAATTTTAGTCTCATAGTTCAATTCTCTCAGCTGTATTATTAATAAAGAAAAATTATTCAAATCTCTATCATCCTTGGCCACCAACAAATCACGAAGTTATCACCATTTGTAACGTAACGCAGTTGAATCATCTTGGTGTACTATTTCTATAGATGTCTTTTAAAAAACACCTCTGACGCTAACCAGATTCAGGAAATAAAGGATACATACAATACAGAGGAAAGTCGATTTTGTTTTTATGGATACTCCAGTGAGTCCCCGGATAGCAGAAACACAAGCATGCAGAATGAGAAAGGACTTACTGCACCAAAACAATATCGGATTGTTACATAAAGGCCGTGAACCAGTTTTAGTTACTATCTGAAATTATCATATTTGTGTCGTAGATACACAAATCAGTACAATAAATTCTATCGAAAACTATGATGAAGACAACGGTCTAAGGATTAATTGTTACGCGTGACTGCCCTCTATCAAATTACTATTTCTATCAAATCAACTAACCTGGATCTACAGTTACTTATTATACTGCGCGCATGTCATTAAGATTGTAATAAATTTTAAAAACACACCACCACGCATTAATCACACATATCGCAGAAATGAGTTAAGAATTGCCTTTTGATAACAGAACAAGTGTGATAAAACGTAAGTATAAAAGGCATCCTTCCAACTGCAGAGCATCAGTCTTCTCCTGTTTGAAGCCAACATGAAGTCTTTTCAAGCCATAGCTTGCGTCTTCTTGGTCTGCATGGCCATCGGAGGAACCAGCGGCGATTACTACAACAACTACAAAGGCTCTATAAGTAAGAGGCGAACTAATATTACTTAGTCTGTACTGATTTGTAAAACGAAGGTTTTATAAATGTGATCTACTGGAGAATCTGAGATAAGATATAGTTGAGTTATAAGTAACTCTCAGAGTGCAACGTTCTTAGAACTGTTCACAATTGGAGGAGGCAGTAGCTAAAAATTACGAAATTCGTGTCCTTTTCCCCGTTTTTAACGCACTGAATACTCACGAATAGCTTCGAGTTCAGTCCTTTAGCCACAGGAAAGTTATGGGACGGCGAATGAATTATACTCCAGAAGTCAAATAAGTAACCATTTTAAAACGTTTATCCTGAATTTCTAGGCAAAATTGTCGTCTACGGGAAGGATAAAGTCGTCCTGCCCACGTTGAAGAACATGATGATCATGTACAGCGAATTGATGGGGCAATCTGCGAAATACGCCCCGAAAGCCATCAGATCTGACATTGAAAACTTCGTCTACAAAATAAATACGTTCCCGAGCAATACCAAGCAATTACTAATTTTAGCAGAAAACATCCTATACAAAGTGAGTATTGTGTTTTGCATGTTTTTAATTGACGTCTATTTATTTTCTGAGTACTTGAATTTGTGAATTACGTTTCTATAATCAATAATGTATGTTTAGATCGATAAGGGCTACATCTCCGACTGTGACTACGCCAAGGAAATGAAAGAAACCATATACGTAGTAAGTATATATTTTAGTTGCAAGACTCATCGGTTTAAAAGTTTGTAAAAAATATTATTCTCATAGACGCAAAATATCAGGAGGAAAAAGGATATTGAGGACATAAGACATTATATATTTGACTTTTCAATTCTATCCTTTTAATTGAGTCTTTAAGAGTTTACATTTAAAAACGGTCAACTTTTCTCGACAGTGTGTTAAATAACGTTTCCCATCGTTCAATAAAGTTGAATAATCGTGGTTAATAGGTTGGTTATATGCTCTTTAGTTTGTTTTGATTTAAATGGATAACAATTTATAAAAATTATGATAATACATATTTTTAATTTGTTTCAGTTTATCCTTCTCATAAACGTTTGTGCTGAAGATTATACCTACTACAACTACAAAAATTAGTTAGTTCCTGAGCTTGAAAAAGGACGACTCGGCTTACATACCGGAATTATTCCGGACCAAATTTTAAAATTATTGTAGATGGCATTTTTCGGTCAATAAAAATAATATGCATTGCATTGGCTCTAATACCTTTAAGAACAGCCCTTCTTTCCTCTTTCTTCCTACGAATTATTAACATACTTTAATTATTCGCTTTGCTTAGGCCGTAGAGTATGTGTATATTTTAACGTTAAATTTATATTCACCACGGATTACTTTCAGTCCAAGGGTTTCGCCAATTTAACACTTACCGTTAATGTCACACTCCACGGCAACGTTACTGTCCTCACCTGGTGATACCTACCTTGACAAGCAGCTATCGTCAGTCGCTCGGATGACTGTCAGAAAGAACGAAGCCAGGTCGCAGGTATTACACTTTGCAATCCGGAAGAAGGAGGAGGGTGTACGATTTTTAGGTTTGTCTATTAGGGTTTTACTGCAATTTTTATTTACAAATTTTCTAAGATTTATTTTCTGAATCCCTGCTTACTCAAACAATTTTTGTTTGGGTAACAGGCTACATGAGGTTGAACATGAAACAGGCAACTACTCTCAATAGAATAGGAGAATAAATGGAGGATCTGAAAGGTAGAGCAAACAACTAAATGACTGGAAGTTGCACAATAATTGATAGTCAACCCTTGGCTACCTTGCTCTACCTTCAACATCCCCCCTTTTCAATTCCCGTCCTATACTATTAAAGGGGAGTTGCCTGTTTCAGGATCACCCTCATGTAGCCTGTTTACCCTCAAAAAACTCCTTAAAGGGGAGGGCCGTGCGTGGGACTTTTCTTCTCTCGCAGGCACTTCCGCCCAGCGTGACTGCTGGGCTCACCTGACTATGTCGGGAATGCTTCGTACTCTCTTTGTTTTTTTTTTCAAAGTTCTCACATGGCGAGACACCTTCACCTGCTTTGGGAGGTTTATGTACTGGTGTCGAAGTCCTTGGACATAAGGCAAGAGTTGTCCGATGATCCAATTGGATCAGTCGGATAACTGCCTCCTAAAACTGATGAAGACACGGAGAAGGGAATGCTGCGATCCCACAGAAAACTCGTCTCCTGTCATTCGGAAGGGCGTGAGAATAGTACCCAATGCCCGACATACCTGATGTAGATTTTCTAGGGTTTTCCCTGCATCTCTTTAGGTGAAACATCTGGTTGGTTCCTTAAACTATAGTCCGGGGGCCTTTGGCTACCTTTTTCTACATTCCGCATCCCCCCCTTTTCAATTCCCTTCCTATGCTATTAAAGAGGAGTTGCCTGTTTCAGGATCACTTTCATGTAGCCTGTTAACCCCCCCCCCCAAATGTGTAATACTTCTATGAATAAAAATATATTTACAATTTGTTAATTTGATTTAATTTTTAGTTAATCTCTGCTCCGTATAAGTTATGAATATACGTATGGAACGTTGTCTAACTGTGACCAATGAACGTGCACGTTTCAAATTCACCGAGGTGTCTCGGATTATGGGACTGTTAATTCAAAAAGTAAAGATAACAGTAGGTATCCCCATAGCGTCTTCCGATGCTCTTCTGAATAGTTACAAGTCAAGTGCTATTTCGGACATTAAGAAAAAATTTCGATAAAAAGTTGAGGGTCAGAGAAAGAAAGCTGCCTACCGCCATATCTCATACGCCAAGACACCTAGATCGGATTTGACACGTGTTTGCTGATATATGTAGATATTGGGCATGTGGCAGGAGTTTGATCGTTTCTCTCCTTAGCACTTGGAAACTTGTTGAGATTTTGAGACGGGAATTATGCATAGTAGAATCCTTTCTCCAGTCATTGGAAAGACGTGCGACAAGTGCCGAGAGCACGAGCTATCTTATGCAGCATTATGTGTGGTTTTTACTGAATCAGTTTTAGGTTAATGGCGGGTAGAATCACATAGTTAATCGTTCTCTACTCTGTGCGCCAATCTGCATGTATTGTTTCTATCCTTCGCTATGCCATCAGGAGAGAGGTAACTACATGGATGACCCACGTGTAATCATGCGCAATCAAACCAAACGATATGAAAACAAATACTTTCACAAATAATACTGTGTTTGTAGGTTTTAGTTACGTTGGTATTAGTTTCAAGTTATTTGGACAAAATATTCTTTACTTTGCACAGAATATTTAAAATGAGAAAACAGAATATTACTTTATCGGATGTGCAGCAAAGAAGCACAATATAAAATTTAAATTACATATTTAGAATTCATATGAACAGTAAACCTGAGACGTTTTATCAGGCTTAATCAAAGTTTCACTACGTTTATTGAAGTTGGGCCGAAATCGAGGACAGTGACAGTAGAAAGGTAGGGCGGAGGCAACAGAATATAATTAAGATAATTATGGATGGGTTTGAAAACAACATTATTGTGGTCTGGCAAGTGCCGAAAACCATATTATCATAAACATTAGAAATTTTTTCGTATTTGAAGTATTTTCGACAGCATATGCTAAATATTGTTATTATTTTCAGAATTACGAAATGAGGATATCATTTAATAAAGAAATTACATGATTTTTTTGTAATTAATAATTTTTTCTAATAAAAGTTGATATCGTATTATAGACTGTAATGGAATCTATAGAAACTGAATTAAGAGAAACCAGACAGAAAGTAGCTCGAATTAAAATTTAAGAAGAGACAATCCTTGAAGAATGATGTCGCTTATCTAATCTCTCTCGTAACTATATAGATGTAGCACAGAAGAAATGAACTGGAAAGAATGTTGGAAAGCAAGAACACTTAAGAAACGTGTTTATAGGCTAATTTTAGTTGAAACATAGATTGTTAATGTTTTGGAGAGCCGCTTGCAAATTATATATCTGAAATAAATACTTGATGGTTGTATAAAAAGACAACAGGATTTATTCAATAACTTATTTAAGACGGCTTTATCATCCAAATAAGTATTACAAATGAATTCGTATTTCATAAACAATCTCCATTCCTTCAAAAATTAAATTACGTTAGATAATTGAAAAATCAGCCAAATTTGTTAGCAAAACATTTAATTACTATTTAGTTATAATTACAATTACGACGTTTTGCCTCTCTTCGTGGACTTCTTCAGGTAAATTTTTAAATAGAAACAAACAATTACAAAAAATTATCCACAAAGATGGACGAAACGTCGCAATGTAATTATATTAACTAAGTAGTAATTCAATCTTTTGATCACAAATTTGGCTGTATTTCTATTATTAATCTCCAGCAAAAGTAATTTTTCCAAAATCAGATAGTGAAATTAAGTACCTACAAATAACTGCAAATGTTTGTAATACAAACTGGAAGTTACATGTTTTTCAATCAAGAAATACTGAAAAAACAAGTAGTATCATAGAGAAGCTTTGTGAAACAGGCCTGTATTGGGAGATGAGTCGATGCATGTAAGTTTTTCCTCATTTATAATAGAATTTTCTGATACCAGAAAACCTATTTAGAAACTTACTACCTCTGTATTAGGTTCTTCTAGAACCTCGCATATCGATTTCTATACCTTTCACTGTGATCGAACATTTATCTAAAGTTGCCAACCAAGTTATGAAATTTAAAATAAGTATTTTCCATGATAGTTTGACTGTAGTAAATTTTAAAATTCAATAAAATAATCAAATATACCATGTCAAACACGCATTTCATAAAAAAGAGTCTTTACTGTTTATCTTATTTTACTAGTTGGGTGCCCGGAATTATATTAAATTAGCTTGCTGCAGTATTTAATTAGACGTTTCTCAACACGTGATTAAATCATCAGTTAGACCGTCACAGTTTTGAAAATTAACCTTTTCTTACCACCTACGTCGAAATGGCACGAATGAACGCTGAAAATGAAATGTTTCATTTGAGAGGTTAGATGTAATGCCACCGAATGAACAAGTGTTTTAATCGTAATTCAAACAGGGCAACTTTCACATTTGCTCACTTCATTGTATTAGTAGATATATAATACACTCAGGATGCACGAAATTAAAATACATGGAATATATCAGAACTCTGTAATCAGACATCGAAATGTAAAAACAATGCCAAGCCACGACGCAATGAACTTGAGCAAATCAAATGCCACTGATCATTAAAACGGTGATGCCGAAATTTATGGGTTGCATAAAATACAAAAAATGTATAAAAATATGGGTCGGAAAATTAAATTAAATTTCTAGATATCGACAATAGCGCCACCTACAGAGTACAATTATAGCAGGTGACCCCATAAGGACATCAAAATCGGTCAAGCCGTTAAGTAGGAAAATAATTACAATATATATATATATATATATATAAAGTTATCTCTCTGGCAATAATAATTTTTAACGAATTTTAATGGAACAAAATAGGGCAATCAAATGGTAGAACAATACGGGTTTCTAATTTGACGAATGTTCTAACGAAACTGGATCTCGGCATTGGGGGACGAGCGTTGTCTGATCACTCTGATCGCTGGCCACGTACCGTTTACTAACTACTCTCTAATTCAGGACCGACTGTCTTCAACTCTACTTTGAAACTAAACAACTTCTTCAAAAGTGACTCTATTCTTCGGTGGTCTCTCCACAACTAACTGTTCTCTGCGAAAATTTATTCAGAATGTGTTTAATGTATTTCGCTCTTTGGCTAAGACTCGTCAGTGACCCGTTCGATGCAAAATATGACACAGTAACTGACATCTCAGGACCTAGCTTATACCTTCCCGGTAGTCCAGGAATCTTCCAGTTCGCACGTCTGTCTACAAACAACAATTTCAGTAGGTTGAAGTTAATGTGTTGAAGTCATTTTTTCTATCTTACTAAAAATTGAAACGTTTTATTTACAGTCTTATGGATTACGGATGGAAACGAAAATGAGTTACGGTTCTATAGCAGGAGAAAAAAAACTAGCAAAGCGAATTATCGTGTATCCATAAGTTATGATGAGACGATTTAGGTGATAACAAAATTTAATTTGTTTGAAGTTAGTAATTATCGCCCGTTATTTGTACTGACCGCGATGTGACTGCAATTTAATTGTTTTAATGGATTAGGGCCACAGATAGAGGTTCCAGTCTCACTCGACAGTAGTTGCTGCTGGCCCAGAAATAAGCAGGAGATAACGAGTATAAAACCCGTCGTGTCCTGAGGAGGATGACAAGTTCCGTCGCAGGATTTCATCATGAACACTTGTAGGGTTCTCGTGAGTGCCTTCGTCTTCTGCTTCGTGGCATCAGGAGCATTCGCTGACGAAGACTACTACGAGAAAGACTACAATGGTAAGTGCAATTTATAGTATGCTTTGGTATCACTTACCTACTTGTACCGTGAGGTTCTTAGTTTTCTCTCACAAATATAAAATTTCATAATGACATGTGACACCTTTCAAAAATTATTACAACTTAACTATTTAAAGAAATTTTTTACTGTAGCTGAAGTTCCAATATATTCAAATAAAATTTGTAAAATCTCACTAAATATACTGGATAGAAAAATATATGTTTAAACAGTCCAAACAAATAATAAATATTATGAATCTGATTATTATTTGCATCAGACTTAGTAAAATACTGCTGATCTATAGTACATAGTTTATAATTAAATAAACATTTATTAACTGTCATCACAGTATTCACTGAGTTTTATTTTTCGCTTACTTACTAAAAGTTGTTTATTGATTCACTTATCATTTAAAAGAGAATTATTTAACAAATCCCCACATGTGCTTGATACTGAACAATTAAGGCACGGAGATGATTAAATTATCTTAGTCCACCGTTTTTATAATAGTCTTACCAGTTAATAATTAATCCTACCTCTGTCTGACATATAACTTAAACTACTGGGTTCGACAATTCATATATAATATTATAAATAATTAAACTATCACAATCTTAGGGAACATTAAACTGCGCAAACAGTTTTAATTAAAACTTAGTATTGCCCAGGAAATATGACACTAACAAAAACAAGTAAGATGAAAAACTTAAATGAATCATTTCGTCTCTTTTTTAGTGTTGTCTTTTTAGGCTTATCTTTTTTGAGTTACGGTACTTGTTTTTAGTAGAAATTGTATAGAATTGGATTACTATTAGCAAATAAATTCCGCAATCTAAAATTCTACACTGCCGGTGGAAACTGATTCCCTTTTCAAGCAACATATAAGAGTCGTTCAGTTGATACATATTAACTCTCATCTGTACTTTGTTCCTAGTTGTAGTCAAAATATATTGCATTTTAAAACGATGCAGTTCTTTTACGATCGTGTATAATGTATAACCGGAGAGAAATGGCTAATCGTCTCCAAATAGAAAGCGCAGCATTAGCTGGTCTGAGCTTGTATGGGGGTAAGTCGGTGTAAATTTGAACACATACTTTTATAATGACAACTTGATAGCGTAAAAATTATTCAGAAAACATTAAAGTAAGAAATATATAATGTTAAATTCAGGAAATATATGTCAAAAATTCATTTGTAAATGTTATGAAATGATAAATACAGCATGGGTTGAAAGGGCCTCACAGTGTCTATATACCCCGTTCTTAATAATATAATAAATATTGTTTAAAATTGGAGTTGAGTTCCGCCAGATGGTTTAAAACAACAATACTCCTCTCCATCTTGTACCTTCTTCGTACCTTGAAACATCTCACCAGTTACATTACATTTTACCGCAAATGTTTAAACTGAAAAATATACTAATTATGTTTTACTTTTGAAAACGAAGATGTTATTGTTCCTGCGTACGGGAAACTGGTCGGATCTGGGAAGAGGAACATTATCCTGCCGACGAAACAGAACGTCATCACAATTTGCGCTGATCTGATGCGTGATGCCCTGCACGAAATTCCTAAGAAAATTCGACCTGAAGTGAAGAAACTGGCGTACGAACTTCAGGAGTACGACGGACGCAAAGATGACTACCTCATCGAAGAGGCAAAGGGCATCATAAGCGAAGTACGTATTACTTATAGTCAGCCACATAGATAATGAATGGGAGAGATATAATATCATATCCTAATCCCTTAAATTCACTTACATAGAATTTAATAGCTAAGTTATTATTGAAAGCACTTCTTCTGTTCAATAACTAAATCATTGTACCAACGATCAATTTACACTCAATACCTATTCTTAGTTGAAGTCCTAATGTTAAGCCGTGAAGAATGTAATTTATATAGCCTTTTTCGAATGGGAACCGTTTTGCCCTTAAATCTGTTCCTTGTACGAACCATTTAAATTGTTGTGGCACTGGCAATATTATTGGCCACGCAGCTAAAGTAAGGGTTTGTTCACGGGGATATCACTTGATGTGGCTACATTTGTCTACTTTTGAGTACTCATTATTTGTGCGCTGTAGTTAAACTGTAGGCGAACCTGAACTACCAGAGTTTCTCTTTAATAAGAAGAGATCCTCAGATAGAAATAATCTATCTTCATATTTTTTAATTAAAATTTTTCCGCAACAAGTAATTATAAGGACCATTTAGAATAAATAAGTGATAAGAACTATTTCGCTGTGAATATCGATTTAATGTTACGATACATCTTATTCACCAGCTCGGAAAAGAATTTCGAAATTAACTCTGTTCATTGACTTCGATACTTTCTTGTACCAAATATTTAAACTGTAGATAATAATCTCAGATACAAATTATTTTCCGTGCGGTTCATATCGTTCTTACTGGTAGAATACAATGAATATGAAACAAAGATTTTTACTCTCAGCGAAAATAGACAATAAGTAGAAAATCTCCTTGAGTTCAGAGATACTATGCATGTCATTAATGGTATTGCCATCATAATTTAGGTCATTGACATGTTTTTCAGATCGCACATGGAATTTTGATACTCTTTTTTTCTGGTAATACTAGTGCTTCCAATCTTCTTCAAGTTTTCACATATATGATATATTTGTATAAATGCATCAATAATTGGTTACTGTACTATTTTAATAATTATTTAGGTTATAAGTATTATAGGAGACCATAAAATGTTATAAATAAAGTAGAATTAGATACTGCTAGGACTAGGTTATATTTAAAACAAAACAGTGCATTTATTAATGACATAAAATAATTAAACCATTTACAATAGAAATTTGGACATATGAGACTATTAATAAATTTAAGAAAAGCTACTTAAAGATCTTAGTATATGGAATGTAAATTATGAGAAATAAATACTGCATGAATGTCAAGAATTTCTTTGCTAAATAAATTCGGTACTATTGTTTTATATTTTCGAACACGCAGAAATAAAATTTTGGCACTATGTGTGTGGATATTACGTATATTTTAATAACAAAATTAATTTATAAATATTAAGAGCTATATATGTTAGAATAAAAAATATATACAAAACTATACACTGACATATACGACATTTTGTCCTTATATTATGACCTTTTCAGGTAGTCATATGAATTAAGAAACATTTCTAGGCTACATGTCAACGAATAATGTCATTTTTTTATGAAATATTTTATTTGGATTCATGTAGTAATTAATATTTATATTATACCTTTTTAAGTGTCACAATCTTCAACTAAGGTAATTGCAAATAATTTAGCAAAGAACTTGTATCCCGCCAATTTTAAATATTTTAAATACGTTCAACATTTCATTTGAGTTTAAATACAGTATTAACACTTTTTATTACAAATATTCAGATTGACCACGGATACATTCGTGATGAATGTGATTTCCCTTCAGTCTTAAAGGAAGCCATGTATGTGGTAAGTAAAAACTATTTTATTATTTGTAAACTATATACTGGGTATATACTTACTGTAATTTCGTTTGCTGTTTCAGGTGGTTTATGTGATCGAATATTTTGTACCCAAATACGGCAACAAATATGATTAGATATTTTGTAAAGAATATCTTTCACCATTTCTTCTGTCTGTGCAATTAATTCACTTGTACTAGTTTCAGATGAAATAAACAAAACACAACTAAATGGATAATATTTTTTTGAACCATCAAATAAAGAAAACGAAGAATATAACCTTAAAAAATGTTGGATGCACTATTTACAGATATAAATGAAATCGTAATGAACTCCTCATTAAAAATGTATTTTAAGGAAATAGTGCCTTCAGACATTTTACTTCTCAGAGGCACTTACCTTAAAAAAAATTGAAACGCTTTAGGTCAAATATGAATTAGTATTTTATTATATAACATTTTGTACTCATCAGCCAGCAATTTTTAAGAAAAAACTAATTATTTTCTAAAATTAGATGGAATTTATAAACTACTTGGAGCATTTAGAATATTTATGTGTAGAAAAATATTTCCTATTCTGTTTTCAAATCGCAAGAATTTTACATGTTTATGCTGCATGGGAAAATTATTCCTCAACACAGAGTAAGTCTATGTCTAGAATAAGAAATATGCACGCCCAGCATTTCTTTCTACTCTTTGCACTACCCGTAACGCTCGACGAACTTCTTCCTTTCGCTGCTGTGAGCACATAAGTTGCTTGTTCCTAAAATTAATTTTTCTTAAATTCGTACGAAGGAAAAATACTTTAGTAAATTATTGCGGTTTTTAAACTGGGCATCGTTGGAAACTATATATTTGTGGTTAGAAATGTAGCATATTACAGGCCGGGCCATGTACAGCAGAATGTTGGTAACACAAAAACCGTTGTGGTAAAAATAGTTATTTTCGCTCGAGATGGTGTAGAATAGACCTTTAAAGATCGCGCTCAACCACTGATCAATGGATTACACGCAAAATATAATTACAATACAGCATTCATAGAAGAGTGAATGAGGTAGGTTTTGATCACTAAGTCAGAGGAGATGAAGTCGGAAGGAAAATTTTCTATTTTTAAATAATTGAAGACGAAATTTGACAGACGCTAAGTGATTTGTTACGGGTTACAGAGTCAGCGGAAATATGAGAGGTTATTAAAGTAGTTAGTTCTGGTATATACACAGGTAGTAATAGTCAGTATTTGGAACATTTCAGCCACCTATCATTTACCCTCTTCTCCGCGCTTGGATCAGATTATAGACAACGTGACACGGGGACTTAATGCCTTCAAGATAATACAAGATTGCACTTTGGATTTCCCTATTTTCTCAACACGGGACGAAATAAATCAATACATTAATATAGACGTGAAGACTTTTATTATTGAATGTAATAACTCGTGCTCTATTACAAGAAAAAGTTGGTATCTCTTGGACGATCCATTCCCAACTGATTCATTGGCAGTGGAATGGTGATGGGGAAATTGAGAGTTTAGATAGGGGAGATTCTACTTTATTGTTGTTTCGGAGGTAATATGGTTAAAGCAGCCGCGTACTGAGCGGAGACACCGGCCCCGTCGATATTTTTCTTCCCTGATTCATTGTTTCAATTTCTACTATGCGGTATTTTTGCATTGTTCAGTTGCCTATTGTAATAAAGCTCCAAAACAAAGTGACTCACAGATCGAGGGTCATTATTTCACGAGTTATAATGACGATGTGAAAAATTGATACAGAAACAGGCGGAAAATAAAGCAGAAGTAACTAAGACGTTGTAGTGCGCACATGTTTTCCAAATTATTGTAGTGGTTATTTTAGTTCATATCAATTATGAATTTTTTTAAATTAATATTTTTCGAGCTGCAAAATTGGAGGGGTCCTTGACTTTCACAGGTATCCGGCCATGCCTCACAATATCATTGAAGCGAGGGATTAAGAATCGTCGCCGCTTGTCTTAGAGTCATAATTATTTGTCTCAGATGGAAGCTTCGACTTTAACATTTGGTCACGTCTGTGACTTTTCCACAGAAATTTGAGAAACCCCTGGTGAGTGAGTTGACGCGACTTTCGGTCAGACGTGTGATCCCCGATTTTGGAATTTCTATTTGATAATGTTGTAAATATTCCGCAAAGAGAGGGGAAGATAAGAGCTTTAGAAGTTGAGGAGTCGTGGAGAAAGATGTGGGTTAGTTGTTGAGGAGTTGTGGGAAAAGGTGGGAGTTAGCTGTTGAGGAGTCGTGGAGAAATTTTGAAGTTAGCTGCGGGGATATGAAGAGTTTTACAGTGGTTGTTGAACGGGCAAGTGAGTTAGTTGGGGGAATGGTCGAGGAAGTTGATTTGTTGAAAAGGAGGAGGTATTTAGTCAGACACCGAATGCGTCGGTAGCAGCCAAGTCCAGTTCCTCTTCAATGGTTCCAAAGATTCCGGTCAGATCCACCTATGAGTCCGGTGTCGGTAAAGTACTAAATCAACCATAAATCCGTCAATGCCGTTTACTGAAGGCCACAGTAGCAATTGCCATCATCAAGTAGTGTTCAGAACATAAAGACCAGATATTTGTGCCAACCATCCCCTGAGAGACACAATCAATTTGTTTTCAATTTTAATTTAAAACGTAAATTCATTTTGTGATATGTGAATATACTTTTTAAAAGAGCAATGAGATTAGTTTTTATTTTACTTCATTAGCTGTTTTCTTGTATTAAATATAATTTTAAAATTATAAAATCTCTTATTTATTCTCCTTGCTCATTTAATTTAAAGTAAATCAAAGTCCTTTAAAACCTTACAACGTCTTGCCCAAGTGAGTGACAAGTACCATCTCAACTGCAGCTTTAGGCATGCTAATTATAAAAGTATTTGTCAATGAGCATCCCCTCAAGTCATTCCCTTGAGAACAAAGTCCTAATAGGCTTGTACCATCAGTCTACAGCCTCCAGGAGCAGGTCTTCAAATTCCACAGCGCGCCTTTCTGTTGCGTGTGCTTATACTTAAAATAAAGTTAAATGTGGACGTTACGGAAAAAATATGCCTTTCTTAATTCCAAAATAAAAATAGCAATAAATAAATAAACATACGACCAAATAAAATGAAAACAAATTAGCATTTAATAAATATAAATCAACGTTTCGTCCAACTTTGTGGACTTCTTAAAAATTGATAATTATAAAATGCAGTTTTCAGTCAAGTAAAATAAATATTAGATTTACATTTTTAAATGGATGAATATTTTAGATTAACGTCAGGAAAATGATGTTAGAATAATAGTGTTACCTGGGAAATTCACTACAATTGTTGAATACGTCTTCGCAATTATGGATGGACATTAGTTGATGAATTACCTTAGTAATTCTATTTTATAAAATAAGCTATTGGCTATTTATTTCTTTATAAGAAATTGTAGTTGCATTCGTAGCTCAATTTTATTCAATAAGATCTGACATGTGTCTTCAAGTCAAAGTTAATTTATTGTCATGCAGTTTGTCAGTCACAGGGTTAGCAAATGATTAGTGTTGCGATGAACCCTCATTGTGAAAGTATTTATTCGTTTCTGTCATGGCCTGAGGCGGAGATTCTACTACATTTAGTCTCATTCCGATGTCACGTAATTGGAGTTGGACCTTAATAAATAGTAAATCAAAAAACTTATAGATAAATTTTAAATTTTTATTTTCATATATGGGTTTGTTACAAGACCTTTTTCTTTTCATATAATGCAACTGCTGTTTGTATTACAATCTAACTCGCCGGCCTAGAGTCCCTCTTACCCCCAGACCTCTAATCCTGAAGGTATACCCAGGATACGTATACATTTCTAATTTCTCGGGTGTTAGTTCTGTGTTGCCCGATGTCACATATAGTTCATCCAAATTAGGTCCTCCGAATGTGACAGACGTTATTTGATACGAAGGAAGACGGACTGTTTGATTTACTTTACCGGTTGTTGGGTCCACACGAATAACCTGCAACAACAAACATTTCCATGTAAGAAGTATTTACGTATTAGAAGAGATGGGGAGGCAAGACGTGATATATAGAGTTAATTTACCAATAACCGTCAATACAGGCAAAAACTCGGTCGTCGGAAGCGAAGCACCGTCGATATAATCGGTTAGTCAGAGAGGAAAGGAACTACTGTATTGAAAAAGTTTGAGTTGTCAGATTTTTGAATGTAGGATACTTAATATTTAAACCTGCTAGATTTTTTGAAAACCTTCACCACAAATTGGTTTCTTATGTTTATGACTTTTAAAAGACTTCCCTATGACTTTCCTTTAATAACCCCCTTAACTTTGATTTGTTCGGTAACAAAATATATCAAAAATAATTCCGTTACTTTTACTAAATATATGTTGCGACAGAATAATGAAACGAATTCACCAATTCCTAATAAACTTGGTGCATATGTGACTTAAATTTTGAAGAAGGAGTTACACGACTAAGAAACATTATCACGGGAATGGATGTAAGTTGGTGAAATGTAAACCATCCGCGTCAGCATGGAACCAATAGCGACAATCGCGATAAAATGTTAAGTTCAATAGAAAAAGAAAGAAAAAGAGAGAGAGAGAGAGATCTTTACTATCCCATTGGCTTTTTTTACATATGATAATACTTTGAAGTTACACATAATCGCAATATTTACATTTTTTTCAAACAAAGTATAAATACGTAGGAACCAATAATAATAATTATATTAAAAATGCTTTTATCTACTAATTTACTAACATTATTTAAGTATTAAGGAATATAAGATAATGAAGAATTTAATTTAAATCACAACTATCATTTTTTACACTTATATGATTTAATTAAATAATCTATTCATTCTATTTAAATTGGCTTAATATTTTCAAAGACGTAGTTCTTTAATTTTAATTTTGAATGTTTGTATATTCTTGCGCTCTTTTATATTTTTTGACACGTTATCGTACATTTTGAGTCGGTCGTGAAATATAGTCTTTTGAGAATTTTTTGTTTTTCTTAGCATTATATCAATATTGTAGCCTTGTCTCGTTCAACGTCCAAGTTTTTGTACATGTTGAGACACTATTGCGGGGAACATTCCATTAATAATTTTGCAAATGAAAATATAAACTAAGAAATGTGTTCTTTTTCTGATGGACATAAAATTTAATATGATTAACATGATTTCTGTGTTAGTATATCTGTTACATTTCAGTATGACTCTCATTGCTGTATTTTGGGATACCTGTAATTTATTTATGAGTCTCACCCATTGCTAACAGCAACGTTGCACAATATTCGAAATGAGGTGCTAGGGTGCTTTTGTATATAATACACAAAGCAAAGCTTGAAACAGACTTTGACAACCTTCTTAAGGAACCTATCTTTCTTCTTATTTGTTGATAATATTAAAGTGTTTGCCAAAGTTCAACTTATTATCTATTATTATTCCTAAATATTTCATTCCATCCAGTTTCTCTACTATTGATCCGTCTACACTACATATCACAATATTTTCATTAATTTTTTTTCTTATACCCCTGAAAATCATATATTTAGTTTTATCAGTATTTCGTTTTTAGTTTATTAATTTCCATCCATTTTCAACTCTGATTAACACTGAATTTAGTTTTTGTTGAATTTCTAGACCTCCACAATCCTTCACATATATAACAGTATCATCTGCAAATATTTTAATTGTATATTCATTTGCACAGTTAATCACTGTGTCATATATATATATATATATATATATATATAATGGCCCTAAGACAGAACTTTGTGGTACTCCATATTCGGTATTAGCATTTTTGTTAAATTTCACCTTTTGTGACCTACTTGTTACGTAAGATTGAAACAATTTTTATACATTATTTCTTAGTCTTAATTTATATATATATATATATATATATATATATAGAGAGAGAGAGAGAGAGAGAGAGGAGAGAGTAATATTTTAAAGTTTTTAATAGTTAATTAGAATTAAATATTAACTCCTGAAGATAAATCCAAAAATATTTAGTGTCCGTTTCATCTTTCACTGGATGTCTCTTTAATCACCTCGATAATGGGGATTAATGAAGCGTCTCAAACTGGCTATTTAATCCATTGTTGGATCTTTCTAAAACTACTAAATTCTGTCTGAGCGGAACGGGTGCACATTCACGCTCCACAAAATTAAACGTCTATTGCAATAAATATAAACTAAAAACTAACTTTCCTCCTCCGAACAATCCCTGATGTTAATATTACCACATTTCTGTCTTCCTTCTTCATAAATAATGAGTTATGTAATTTTATTTCTTCGCTTTACATTATTATAATCATTAAAGCAATTAAGCAAAATGTTTATATTATATACATGGAGTATGGTCCGATGGTGAAATGCAAGCTCATTTACGAATAGTTCTCAAGTTTATGGAAAAATATAAATTTGTCAGATGATACGTTTAATTTCTTTGTGACGTTTACTCTTGTAATTTTACTGAATTAATGACTTGTTATATTACCTGGGCACCCTGAAAGCATGCAACCCAAAGTTTGCCTTCAGCATCGATAATCATCCCGTCAGGATATCCCTCGACTCCGTTGGCCTCAAAGTCAAAAGCAGTTCTTGGGTTCTCTGAAATCAACAGTGGTACAATGAAGACTGGACTGATGGTCCTTACGTGTAAGGTATAAATGCGTACTTATCTCTCCTCGTCGAATATCGTAATCGAAGACTAAAACAGATCTTAGGTAAGAGTCGATGTAATACATCATTTTATTGTCCAAGCTCCAAGCCATACCGTTTGATACAGTAATACCATTGGCTTTAATTTCGGCTTTCAATCTTTCTGTCAATCGGAAAAGTACGCCTTGCTCAAGAGCGTACTGAATTATTGAAATTTTTGGACCAGCCGTGCCTGAATTACAATATACGAAGATCAATCATAACAACAAAAAATCATTAATGTAATGATTGAACGTTGTACAAATTCCATGAAAATCTTAAAATATAAACGTTTGCATTTAAAGTGTATCACTGTACAAAAATAACTATCAAAAATAAAGACAAAAAATAAATAATGAACTAAATTCTAATACTTGACCTCATTCCAAACAATTTTATTCCGCATTTATGTTATCGGAATGTTTAAGTATATTATACCAATTATAGTAACATAACATTGACCGAAATATATTACTTAATTCTGCTATAAAATCAGGAAATATTGAATCAATCCAGCTGCTCTCGATTAATTATAAACAGAAAATCAGTCATCAATAACATCAGTATTGCAGTTTATTAAATAGCACTATTATAATAAAGGGAACTGAATAGTATAGAAATATTATTTTAAGCAAAGTAAACATTGACGGTAAAGTGTTGAAATATAAAATTAGCTAGTAATGGTTTTAATTTTCTTTTTATTTTAACTTTCATTTCTGCTGCAGTGAAGGAAATGATTCGATTCATTTGACTGTTCATTATCAGACTGAGTTAAACTAATTTATATAAATAATTACCTTTTTAAATTAAGACATGAAAGTCTGATATCTGATCTTTAATCGCAGATATATATATATATATATGTATGTATATACTTCGAAAAATAATAAACAAAAATATTCGTTCCACACGAACAAATGTAATGAGTTACTGCTTCTACGGTTTTTCTTATGCGGTTCCGCAGTTTGATCATTGTTGCTGGAAAGGAGGTACATAAACTTAGCGTTCTATAAACCCTCACAAATTAAGTGATGTCCAATGACTGCGGGGCCAGTGATGTACGGAGGAATTAATTTGTCCGTTACGGCTAAACTATTGTTAAGGAATCCTATCATTTACAAACTCGCGTACCAAATAAAAACCGCATAATAATACAGTGTCTCATCTTTTTAACAATCACATCGAGTTAAAAGCTGAATATGTATATGTTCTTAAAATCGGACGATTCTTTTTAAACTCGTCGTATTTATAGTATATTATAACATTAAAATGTGGTACGAAATCGGTTTTCTTAGATATAAAATGGAGCTTAAAATTCGTATTTTAAACAGGTTCGACTAATTATTTTGTCAATAAGACAATATTATAATATAGATTTAGATTTAATTCATATTTTATAGTGTATATGCTATACCACGTGTAGAAATAATTGAAATAAAAAATTAATAATCTATAAATTTAAATTTCTTATATAATATTTCAAAATATTTTACCTAAAGTGTTTCTTATTCAATAGATTCATCATATTTTTATACCGAACTTTTATTCAACATATAATACATTCTCAAATGACTGGTCATTTGTTTTTCTTTCCTCTTCTAGAAAAGTTAATCTCGTTGTACCAATTCTTTCTTATAGCTGTCGAAAACATTGTGAAGTACAAGAATATAAATACAATTTATCTGTGTCATAAAATTGTATAATATATATGAAAAAGCGTAAAATACCTGCCCATAGTCGACCGACGGGGTCTGCTTTTCCATCGTTGATACGTGATCCATCAGTTGAGTTACCAACGTTAGTCAAGATTTTCAAATACGTTGGCTTACGGCTTTCTCCGTCCCAAGTCATCACAGCTACCTTTGTGCCCAGAGTTATAATATACTTGTCCTTCTCACCGTGAATGGGGATCACTATGGAGACCGTGTCGTCTGGAAGTATTCGGTCTAGTTAATGTTAAGTGTAAGTCAAATAATTCACTGTAAAGACAGATGTTAATATAAATAAATTAAGTCGGGTTATAATGAAGGGTAGTTAAAATATTGCGTAATACGGTGGCGGTATTTAGACGATATATATCTCGTTAAACTAAAAAGATAGATCAATTTGATGGTCACTAAGAGATGGACCTAAAACGTAGTAACTCACCGTACGGTAACAGAAAATCGTTTATAATGACAATTTATCAAATTATAATTGTTTCATTGCAGAATCTGATAAACAATTTGTAATGTGCAATTATATAAATTTCTATATTTTAATTTTTATTCATATTTGTATATATATTTATTTTTGTGTTTAATATAAGAAACATCGTCTGCTTCCGGCTAAGAGAAAATTGAGAATATCCCGATTTTATAAAAAGTTAGGTGAAATGATTTAATGTTAGCCAGGCAAGAAAGCGTAAATGGAGGTACCGAACTTGTCACGGGCCACGGAATATAACAGCCGCTAAGTTGAGGGACGAGGCGCTAAGGGTCAGAAACATGTAATTTCCTTTCGATATCCACATTCTACCAACCAAATAACTAACGGTCCATGTTTTTATGACGCGACTTATAAATAAAAGAAGATCGCGCCTAAAAGTAAGTCAATAATAACGATGAGGAGGATATCCTGATGGGAAATGATTGGGAGCCAGGTGGAAGTTGACTTCCTCGTTCCTGGTTATCCTCTTTCCCTTCCCCCTTGGTCCATGGCCAAGGTAATTAATTTAAGACTCCTGCAGGCTGAGACGACCTTGAGCAGTTTGAGAGGTGTATGTAGGGGTCAAAGATCTTCGACATACGGTAAGAGTTGTCCACTAATCCCATTGGACCAGTCGGCCAACTGCCTCTCAATAGGCATGTTTGCGGGTTTGTTGCGTTCCCACAATAATCCAGTCTCCCGTTATCAGAAGGGCGCAGGAGTAGTACTCACTAGCCCGACCTACCTGATTCAGGTTTTATAGAGTTTTTCCCTGCATCACTTTTAGACGAAACACCGGGTAGGATCCTTACACTATAGCCTGGGACCCTAGTCAACCATGGGCTGACTTGCTCTACCTTCCAAATCCCCCCCTTTCAAGTCCCTTGCTATGCTATTAAAGGGAAGTTGCCTGCTTCAGGATCACCCTCATGTAGCCTGTTAACCAAAAAGAAGTAAGTCAGTCCTTTTGGGAACCGCGAAACGAAGAGAACTAGACTCAGTCCATCTATAATAATTCAAATTCAAAGCATTATTTTCGTCGCTGAGGATCATCACGACATGCACTCGTCCACTAAACCACGACACTTGCTGTGATTCGACCTGGCCAGTCATGACATCATCTGCACGAAATCCAGGCTGGGTAAAGTACCTAAGATAACGTTTCTCCCCCTGGCTTTCGAATGAGTGATTTTTTATCGGTGTCCCCCCATTTCGATTATTTTCCACGATAAACATGATGAGCTATATCTCAATTTGTTGCTAGCCGGAGCTTTATATAAAATTTAAATGTGTTTTATTTAAATAAATTTACATTATATTTCAAATCATTTTCATTCCCTTAAATTAAACACCAGATGTACAATAATTCATGATATGGAAAGTTTATTTTCTCATTTTTGATATTTAACTCATTTTCACATTATTCAGAACAAAGAGAAATATATTTAACATATAATAAAATATTAACAAAGAGTATGACCTTAATTTTCAAACAATTTTTAGTATGAGAATGTTTTTAAAAAAGTGTAGGACGTTTCAAAGTAAATTTGCGCCCATATCTTCAAATATTACCTTACATAATTTTAAAGGTTTCCAGTATCAAGTTTAATATTGATAGTATTTGGTTGATTACTAATGTCCAAAAGTTCAGAAATTTTTCTTTTAGAATAATGATGTTCTAAACAATTCTTTTGCGGAGCTTTTAGCAATGGTGGGTTGTTTTTTTGATCAGAAGAGAGTTTAAGTTGAGAAATAAATAGTAATTAGTCAGAGAAATATGATGTTCTATTGAGGCGTAATGCTCTTCTAATCTATCACAATAAATAAAATTGAAGTTTCTGTCTGTCTGGAAGTTAGTCTCCAATAGGCTCTGAAACGTATCAATGAATTTTAATGAAAATTTGAGGGTTTAAAACAGGAGTTTTAACGTAAATTTTCGTACATATTTATTTTTATATCTTCAAGGTACGCAATTTATTATATAAAAAAGTAAAAACAAATTACGAGAACGGTTTCGTGGCCCACACTCGTATCGAGTACTCCAGAATGTGGGTGCGGGTTTACTATGCTCTTGATCTGTAATACTATTTATTTTTTAAATGATGAACATTTCGTTGACAGAAAGTGAACTCCCTGAGAAACGTCTTTGAATCGTCGATACGATGTATACGTACATTGGTATATTTTCGGGTCAGGTAAATTTTAATATTTAGTAACTACTCATTTTTGAAAGCCCTAAACAATATATGTCTCATTAAATATAATTGAAGTTTCTATCTGTCTGGAAGTTTGTCTGTTATAGGCTCCGGAACGTGTTTAAAACCAACTGCGAATTAGAAGGTTGCCCTGAAGCGATCCTAAAAGATTCATCCGTTCGCGCTGAAACTTTAATTTTCGATCCTTTAAAGTTCCTTAGACTGGTTCGATACAACCCTTCACCTGATCTATTCTGCGCAAGCCTTTTCATATATTTAGGTAAATTCATTGAATGCCACACAAAATCAGGCTGGAATAACCATAAAAATGTATAAAGTTGGGAAAAATAAAATGACTTATTTTTCCAAGTTCCACGCGAAAGAATTCGCGGACATAGTTACTCAGTAATAAATTTTTTGTAATATGTATAAGTGATTTTCTTTTAGTTCGGATATGGTACAAGGAATTCGTTGTAAACAAGTCTGAGAATACAGTATAAGAATATGTCTCGGTCATAGGCCGTATATAGGTTGATTCTGTGGTCATGGGACAAACTTTGAGGAATGGTACAGCTTACTGAAACATACGATTTTTTTTTGGAAAATAATGCATGGTCGGAAGCGACGTTTTGAAGAATGAATGCAAAAAATGGGACATGAAAAGAAAAGTTTCATCTCCAAAATTTCACAGTGTTAACAATAAATGCTCAAAACTGCGAGCACAAACAATAATGAATTTGAGACTACTGTGATTGGCTGACAATGCTGTGGGTAGAGGGCAGTAATTTGCTTGCTCATCCGTGATATGATATGTCAATATTTGAGTGGATATTTTAAGAATAGTAAAAAGACAGCTACGCATCTATTGTACGACGTGGCTAATGGGTACGGCAGATCAGCGTTGCGCCTCCATCAGGGACGTTGTTCGAAAAGGTGTTTGAGCTGTTGCAATAGATACCTTTGAAAATGGTTCACATATACTCGAGATCAAAAGACTGGAACAAGAACTATGCAATCATACTGTCAAATAAAAGTACAAAGATTTTATAGAAATCTGTGGTACCTATTTTAGAAACCACGTATTAACTGCAATGTTAACGGAAGAGTAAATGCACGCACATATAACCTTGCATTTTCCATTCTCACCTAGGTATACCGTAGTAGTATTTTTCCACTTGGGGTCGTATCTGTGTACAGCTTGTCCAAATACGTCGACGAAGTAAAGTTTCTGCGTTGCATCGTCCCAATGTGGTCCTTCGCCGAGCTCCGACGGAACTGACACTACTTCGATATTAAGCGCAGGTTTATTCCCGAATCCTGCAACAGGGATAAGTGATATTAAAACTGCGAACAGATCGATTTTTCTATTTATCACATCTGCAATGAAATATTTAAGATTCGTACACCACAATTGTCCAATTGAACGAAGTAATAAATTAAATATATTAAAGATAATATCTTAACTATATAGTCCTATAATTTATATAACTTATGTGAATAAATACATTTGAAATTTATTCAGCCCATTTGCCAGAATGTTGAAAAGATTTCGATTTTTACCATCGTCATTTTATTAAGATAAACTTGATCGTATAAAATTTATGCATTCTTTTAAACAATTCAATTAAATTATGCTAAAAGAACGTGGCTAGTTAAAACTTGGTTGGCCGATTTCAATTGAAATATATTGTAATGAAAATGCTTTAAAAATATTATTTTTAATTAAAACAGTGGAATTAATTAAATAAACAAATCCAATTTACAGATAAATAAATTAAAATTTATTAACACATTTCACTTTTCGGTTACAATTGAACTCCTTTTCTTCGGGGATTTTGGGGCGAGTAGAAGAGAACACTTAATTAAACATTGGGTCCGACAATACATGAGAAAATTATTTTAACAATAGGTGGATCTCACCAATTTTTGTCACTCAAAGATTCCGCGTGGCCAACAATGAGAGGCGTCGACGTCGGTCACGTGGCAGTGGTGATGATGGCGGGAATATCGATGAAGGTCGGCGTCTCTCCACTTACACTCATAGGAATATCAAAATAATTTCAATTTGTCGCCTTTTTGCGACGTCCTACAACACAACGTGTCGCCACCATCTCTCTCCAAAGACTGCTCCCAAACCCTTGCGTCTTCTCATATTTATTTAGTCGCCCCCTTTTCTTGTGCCTTAACCAAGGGCTGATGGCTTCAATTGCGGGGTCTGGTCCGCCCCCTACTCTTCCGTTACACATACCTAGGCAACGACTTGCTAGCACCGCCACCGTGGGTTTTTGAGCGCATGACACTGCCCGACAGAGTCCAACCCAATTGTGAGCCAGGCTGCCGCCCAGCTTTGAGCCAGCACAGGGAGCCTCCTTCCCCCATAAGGGCCCCGTCACAAAACCACGATGGGGGCGAGTACCCACTTACGACTGGCCGGGTTCAACCTTAACGGTAGCGCTAGCACTTCTAGTCGAGAGTAGCCCTTTTCCCCTATAAAGGCGACTGCTCTACCCTACGACTAGCATCTGACGCTTCCCGCTTCTTCCGGATTGTAGTACCGAGGCCAGGTGCACCTCCATCAGAAGTGTAAGCTAGCAGCTATCCCCTATGGATGATCTGCGCAATCACGCAATAATAGGGGAAATACACCCAGACAGTTTCATCATCGCATAACTAAGTATGGATAGCAATTTCCATACTCGACACCTTAGCCCGAGGGCTTGATGACTGTCTTGGAACGGACTCAGTTACTAGAGCCAACACGCGATGACTCCGACCCGTCTTAGTTCATCCCCCGTGCTCATAGAGAATACTAGATCCCAGCGAGCCACCCTGGTCCGTCCTCTACTATTAGGTTTCACATACCCAGGAATGGCAAGCGGGATCCGACACCAAGGCACATGAGAAATGCACGCTGCTCCCATATACGCCGTGACCGATTAGATTACACAGGGGTACCGTGGGTAGGTTCAGCCTCCGACTTGAGGATGAGAGGCTGTACACACATCATCCCCCTTCAGCCCCCCCCCCCGGTCTCCGTGACAGTTGGTAGTTTTTTCATTTCAGGAAAGACTGACCCCGTGTATGTCCTGGGACTTTACGGGGCGTATGTGAAGTAGCTTACAGAGTCCTATGGGGCAGGGATTGTGCCGAGCCAATTCCTAGCTCGACTGGCTCGCCAGTTGCAGGGTTTATGTTGCTCAAGTTGCATACGGCTCCTACACCCGAGTTTTTGACCTGTTGGAAATGCACTCCGCCCGCAACTACGAAAGTGCCCTCGGGGCCGCTGCCTTACCTAAGGGCTGGTGGATTCAGTTGCCGGGTCTGGTCCGCCTCCCACTGTTGGGTTACACACACCCAGGACCCGACTTGCTAGCACCGCCACCGTGGGCTTTTGAGCGCACGTCACTGCCACTCCGAGTCCAACCCGTTTTGTGAGCTGGGCTGCCACCCAGTAGAGCGACAGCTGGGCTATGCTCACCCCGAAGTACCAGAGTTTTTCACTGAAGGTTCTGGTGGGCCTTATGCTGCTCTGTTTTGGTAATGGTTGGTTACCATGGGGTCACCTATTAGGTAGAGTTCGCACTTACATTTATTCTCCACCCCCTACCGCTGTGAATCCTTTTCAGAACTTCCCCAACGGCAGGCCAGGCCTCGAGTAAATGTCATTGTAACTTGACACCGGACTGAGATTCGACTGGTTTTTAGGTCTGCCGCCCTTGTCGTCGTTCAAGTTAGCAGCTATCTCCTGTGGGTGATTTGCGCAACCACCCATTTTCCGGAGAATTACAGCCAGGGAGTTTCAACATCGGTTACTAAGGCTGAAATTTAGTCTCGGCCCCTTAGTCTGAGACTCGTCGACTCCCTTGAGTTAGACTCAGTTACTAGCAACTTTTTCAAGTGCCGACCCTTCGTCGTCTAACTCCCTTGCTCATATAGGATACTAGTCTTATCGCTCGGAAACAGATCGACTGCCTATGTACTCCCTTGCGGGTTCACCGGTGCCTCAAACGCTAGGATCCGTGCGATAAACCGACACCAAGGCACTTGAGAGCTGCTTGCTGCTCCCCAAGCTGACATCGCATATTCTGCTAGTCAGAAGTGTGTAACGCAAAGGCGCTTTCCAAGTCCGCCGTCTCCGTGACAATAATATATTTTAAAATTAATAATTAGACCATTTATTTCTCAAATGCTACTTTTTTTTAGAATATGAATCTGTGGACGGCAAACGCCGAAAGCTTTTCGAAATTGTAATAAATGGTTTGGAGAAACATTTCTTATATGGCTGCTTAAAGTATGGGGCATATCAATAAGAACTTACCAAAAGTATCAATTTTGGTAAACTCACTAAATATTGTTCGCTTTACAAAATGAAATTAAATAATATGAGGTATTCTTAATCTTATGTGGTATGTATTGTAAAAACCAAAGGAAGTTACCTTCATCGTCGGACTAGGTAAACATTTATAATTTCAAGTCATACGAAGTTAACTATAGAACTTTTCAATGAAGATAGAACATGAAGAAGGTACATATCAGTACGTAAACGTTTTCCATTAAACTGAACTTTTTTAATAAACGGCCTGTTTCTGATTAAATAAATTTTGTATCTAGGAAAGTACGTTTAATCTGATTTTCTGAGGTCCTCACAACTAATGCGTTAATAGCAGATAATCTCTTTCCCTCTTGGCTGGAGGAATTATTCTTGTTGTTTTCTAGTAAGTCTATTGATCTTTTGTTTAATGTGAATACTATTTGAGACCTGAATTAAGAAAAATTTAGTTTTGATGAATATTTACCTATATATATTGTAATGTAAAAACGCAGGTGCCTGCTGATTCTGATTTTAATTTTAGGTATAAATAGAATATAAATTTAATTAATTTAATGTTGTAATGTGAAGGGGATTCGGGAACAATTCTGAGGTATTGTTGTCATTGTAAAGTGTAGTTGGGCCTACAATAAAGAAAGTTTTGTGCGACGATAATAATTGCCAGCAACAATGGAAGACTCAAATCGTCTAAAAGTGTGTGAAGTCCCGCGGGGAATTCCAGGGGCGTGTGTGAAGTCCCGCAGGGGAAGGTCAGAACTTGCTGGAAAGTTTTCCGCTGGAGCGATGTTCTGATTGGCCAGTTTTGAGGTCGGGTGACCGAGACTCGAAAGAAGGTCAGGGTGTGAATTTAAAAAGGAGACGAGTTGGGCCTGGGGGGCAGACGGAACGGTGATGTGACAGAGGAGAGTTGTATCTGGGGAAGCAGACGAGTTGGACCTGGGGAGGTAGAGGAGAGGACCTGGGTAGGCAGACGAGTTGGACCTGGAAAGAGTGGTCTTAAGGAAAGATGCGAGTATAGTAGCACGGGGCCAGTAAAAACATTGAGACGAGGATCTCCTAGCTGTGGGAGAGGATTACACGACATTCCTGGATGGAAAGCAGCAGCAAGGCGTACCTAAAGACTGAGAAACGTGGATGCATACGTGGTGTAGGCCCAATAATTTTGGGGAAGTCCAATTTAGCTGTGAAACTTGCTCATTTTGTTGACTACATTAAAATAAATATGATATTCTTCTTCTATTTTTCAGTAACTGCAGACATCTTTTCTCAATGGACCCAAAATCCCCTGAGATATTGTTTTGTGTAAATATTGTAGTGATGAAATTCGTAAATATAAAGTTGTCAAACCTTTTAAATTTGTAATTTAAATAATATTTAACCTATCCCATGAAGAGGTTATTAATATATATATATATATATATATATAAACCTTTACGCGTGCGTATGTTGTGGTTGTGGTATTCAGCCCTAAGATTGGTTAGATGCAACCCTCCATGCTAACCTATCTTTTGCAAAGCCTTTTCATATCCTTATAATTGTACACGGCACATCCTCCCTAACCTGCTTAACGCATTCAATCCTTGGCCTCCCCCTTCTGCTCTTACGTCACACAACTCCTTCTAATGCTAGTTTTACAAGACTCTCGTGCCTTAAAACGTGGCCTGTTAATCTATCCCTTCTCTTAGTCAACGTCCTCCATATTGTTCGCTTTCCCCCTATTCTGTTTATAACTTCCTTGTTTGTGATTCTATTCACCCATCTGATTCTCATTATTCGCCTATAGTACCATATTTCCTTTCTCCAACTCCTATTGCCCACGTTTCGCACCCATATAAAGCCACGCTCCATACAAACATTTCCTAAAATTAAAACTTAGGTAAATTCCTCTTTTTCGCGAAAGCCTTCCTTGCCTGTGCTATCCTACTCTTTATGTCTACTATACTTCTACCACCCCTAGTTATTACGCTTCCCAATCTAACATCCTTCGTTGGTATGTATGTCACAGATATAGGCGTTCAAAGTACTGGTCCAACTTTGGCACACGTGTTCTTCAGGGCTGGAACTGCCCATAAGTTTTAAAAATTTTAAACTTACTGAAGTTATATATGTGCAAAAAGTGAAAACCCTTTTACAAAAATGTTTCCGTGTTCCATTTACGCATCGATAAAATTATGAACATAACTAACCTATCGTTTGCAGAGAAATAATTAACTTAATATCGTCGATACGATGTAGACGTCAATATGTTTTATTTATGGCGTCACTTAAATTTTAATATTTAGTAATTAATCATTTGTAAAATCAAATGAAAAATTATGAATTTGATAGTGATATTTATCACAGGTAGAAGTATTAATTAAATAAACTTTAATAACAACAATACGTATATATCTGAAGAAAAGTGAAAATGTCAACAAACTTCGTTTTTTTTTCACTTTTTGAAAGTGTCTATTCGTTGACTTTCCGCGTCTAGCAAAGTCCGTACTCAACTTGAAGAAATCTAACAGATATCTTTAACTGAAGATGGACCAACCCCTTCCCAAATTCAATTTTTGAACTCTTCCAACTTTAGACCCCTGTAGTTTGAAAACTGAGGAATTTAGAAAAGTAGTCGATTGGAAATTCGATTCTCTATAATTTGTTATGAGCGTTTCTTATCAACCACCGGATATTGGTAAAAAAGCCAGCTCTACTATTTTGACCTGTGATTGAAAATAGGTTGCATTTGACACTAGAAATAGATTGTAGTGTACCTTCAAGTACTGTCATAAACTTATCTTTAATTACATTCCTGCTTTATTATTGACGTAAATCCGAACAACGCCGTGTACTTCGGCTATTTATTTCTATACTAGAGGTTTAAGTGGGAATAGATTCAAGTCGAAGTTGTTCTTACCGTGCTGTAACCCAGAGCTGGCAGCAGTTGACCTTGCTAAAGAAAAGAAAATGACCATTGCGATTGGGAACAATTCGCGACACACTTCCATGACGACGGAATATTACAAAATGATGCCAGCGTTCGTGTTCTGCGGAGGTTGTACGAGTGGCCTCAGTAAGTACACGAAAAACAACTTAGTGCTTTATCAACTAAACGACACAGCCTATAGGCAGGAAAGATAAATGACTGCAATTGCAATAACTGGTATAAACGTAGGTACAAAAGGGAGCTTATATCACTGTTATTTTATATTCTTCCGTAAACGTTTGAAACGACACACTACGAAGCATATTAATTATCCCATTTACTTAAAATATGTTAGAGTTGCTCTCTTTTTATGTTGTATGCGATTGTAACTGACAATTTTTCAGTTTTAAAACACGTACGTGCATATAATTACCACGTTTTTTTTATAAAAACTGTGCAACGACATAACATAGTTTTACGCTTAAATGGTAATGAAAGAAGGGAACCATTTATAAATGGTTCTAGGTTCTGTGAATGGCTTAGAAACGACTGATAAAGATACAATATCAATTTCAACAATAAGAAAGAATTTATCGGAATCCAGTAAGTCACTTGGTCTTCATATTCGAATGGGTATTATGAGGTTAGGATCAGAAGTTTCTGATTTACTGATATTTAGGTATTTAGTATTATATTTAGGATATATTTGACTGGATATTATACTCTATACATACTTTGGGTACCAAGCGTTGCTCGGGGCATATATTTATAATATCCCGTTTCTTACGTCCTTCTTTGCTCTACAGCCCAATGGGGGCCTGGGCCTACCGAGTCGACTGCGGACTGTCATCTTGCATGACACATTCCAAATTTGGAGTGACACGTGGTCAGCGTATCGATCCTCCACGTCTTAACCTCGGTCTTCGCGACCATGACGACACAAACATCCAAGCCCATGACAGGATTCGAACCCGGGGTTGTGAGACAGCAACGCTAACCACTACACCACAGGAGGTCGGCCTAATATCCCGTTAGAGTATTTAATTATTGATCAAGTGGCATTAAAAGCGTCACAATATAAATCTCAAACTCTCAGTATGTCGAGAAAGTAAAAAAATAGTCAGTACTTAAAACGCAGCTAAAATTAATCACGCTTCATATTGGACTGGCAGAGTATAGTGGCTGGCGTGTTCACTGGCCTGAGTCTCGCTGTGTTGATGTTCAACTGTTGGCGGTGATTATCGTGTTATTAATTCAAATGGAAATATTAAAAATATTGAGCATGTTTCTAAACCAGTATTGCGAGTTGGATGAGAAGTTTTATCAGCATATTTCTCATTAAATATTAAAATATCTAATTTTCTATTCTCATAAATTGGAGGAGAGCGTAAAATTTTTTTTCTAGGATCTGGATTCCGAAAATAAGATATTTTTATAATATAATTTAGATAGACCGACGTTTCGATGCGACATAAGCATCTTTCGCAAATGGCTCTAAAAGGGAAGTTAAAGTTTTCAATTAGTTCACTCTGTTTCTCAAGCTTCCTGTATTCAATAAAGTCGTATAGACGCTAGTGTCAATAGCCAAGTACGTATGTAAGGATAACAATGAACACTGAATTGTTGACGATTGAGAGCCATCCATCTTAGTTAACTCAGGATAGCTCCATCATTAATTTGAAGAGAACTTGTTCGGAATTTGATTATATGGATTATCGTCAAATATTTTTATATGAAAGTTGACATTCAGTTTCTTCCAGCATTAGTTAGACGAGAGACGTAGGAAAAGTAAATCTTAAATGAGCTCAACTACCATGTATATTATCAAACATATGTTTCCACTTTATTTTTCATAACACCCACTGAAGGTTTAATACTTTTATAGGTATGGAGCTATTTGCCTGACCAAAGACGCCCGAAGGCATCTGCTTTCCCATCGTTGACACGTGTTCCGTCGTTTGGGTTTGCGACTTCAGCTAATATTCTCACTTTTGCAGGTTTACGGCTTATTCCGTCCCAAGTCATCACAGCTACCGTCGTGCCTGTACCGATGACAAACGTATTCCTTTCTCCTTTTATTGGGATTACAAAGGAAACAAATTTATCTGCAAATATTAATTGAGATTAGATTCACATTGATGTTCTTTTCACGCTCATTTTACGCACAACCTTAAAATAGTCATAAAACTTCCTTTTTAAATCATTCATTATTCAGAAATGGCTTATAAAACTAACTGAAAAGGTTTTGTTAATCCCTATAAAAAATTTAAGATCCTGAATAATAATTCTGTTTTAAAGTCGAAACACAAAATATCCACCGATACATATGTTTCTGACACTGAATGATTAATATAAATAGATAACACAACTAGTTATAGATTAATATATAGTTTTAGGTTCGATATGACTAATATTCCTGTAGTCTTACATAAAGGATATAAGTTTCCAATGCACATACATTTTTAGATGTTTACGTACTTACCTATGCAAAAAGAATAAAACAATATAATGATACCATATGCTAATAATATAGTAAGAAAATAATCGTATTACTACTAGTAAAAGGAAGAAAGCGTTTGAAAAGAGTAAAAGAGGAATAAATGTACACTTACATTTGACTGCACGTAAGACGTTTTCACATTAATGTTAGGGAAAATTAATCATATTGGTTATAAAGAATTCTTTTTCAGAATTTTTGTGATCTTACAATATAATTTTAATTAAGAGCAGTAGAGTTTAATTAACAAAAATAAATCTAAGAAAATAAAATATAAGAATCCAGATCTAAAGACGGTTTGGACAAAATTAACTAATGAAATTAATAACTCACGTTTCTGATAAGGAGAAAAGAAGGACGATATAAATTTTCAGTGTAGCACTGAAATTGACTGTAATGGGATCCACCAAAACAATGGAAGAAAACTTACCTAACTTCAATTTATAGGAAACGACTGAAGGAGTATATTAACAATACAGACATCAGTATATCAGTTACTATTGTGTAATAAAAATATTTGAGAAAAAAAGAATGAATTATGTGGAAATCCCTTTAATTTACATAGGTATAGAAAATACTTATAACCAAGTTACAATTAAAAAATATGTAATATATCTTATATAATACAACGTAAATGGGAAATATATGAGTATTATGTATATATAAAGAAAACAGAAAAAATAAACTAAAATAATAAGTGAACGATATTGCTTATCACCAACAACCTACATAAATAAAAGAAAATTAATGTGTGAAACGTGTCTCAATCAGCTGCATTGCGACTTATAATGTTTGTCCGTTATACGTTCCTGTGCCATCCATCCGATTGTCATGAAATTTGAGTGTTTATTAGTGCTCACCCCATAGAAGGTTTTTTAGGGAACCAACGTTTAACTTCATAATAAATTTTGAGTTTATTATATTAAAATCAGCAGTTGACAACAAACATTACAGTTTTTACGAGAATTGCTATATAGTTTTGTGCGTAGTATATAGTAAAAGTCCCTTACTATTTTACAAACGTTTGTTGTAAGTTACAATTGCTGCATTAGAAAACGCCGCGGAAACTGTCACATTAGACATGATTTTTGAGATAACAATGAATAATTACTAACCAAATGAAGACAGTTTGCTTAATTGTAAGGCAAAAGTTATAATTCATCTTATCTTTGTTGTTCACTAACGTTTTTCTCGATATGAGTGCATATCTACATATTTAGATAAAGTACCTAATTCTGCTCGTTTAAAATGATGAATGCAGTATAATACGAAGTACACATGAATTACAAGTAAATGTCATACCTTGCAGATACAAATAATATATAACAACAGGAAACGTGTGCAAAAGCGGCCATATATTATATAAAATATTCATGACGTGAGAGATCAGTGGCGTACGGTGCATATGTGCTCATGTGCGACAGCACAATAAATAAATTAGTAAGAATTATGTTTCGTAATTTTAAAAAGCTTTACAACAACAGTATTTTAAGAGTGTGAAATACATCTGTGATATATTCGTCATAGCACGAGAATTCTCTCTCTGCACGTTTGTATGTGTGTGTGGGGGGGGGAGGAGAGAAGGAGGTTCAGGAAATGCTGGAAGGACCCAGCTCCTGACTCCGTGTATGCCCAGTTTGCTTTACGCGTCATAAGACCAAGTTTAGGTGTACAGGGTCCAAAGAACCTTCACCTAAGGTGCTCAAGCTCTTCGAGAGGAGTGCCGGAAAGGTTATCATTCTCAAAACTGCATACGCTTCCCACACACCAAATTTTTCGCTGCAGGTTTTGGTAGATGACGTGCCACTCTTTAAGAACGCACTTTGCTGCGTCCGAGTGTTACCTCATCGGCAGACTTAACAAAGTCTCAAGTCATTGAAGCAAATACATCCCGCTTCTCTAGGATATCAGGTTTCGTGTATGCCATTAGCTATTCCCTAAGCCAAATAGGTTGCATACCTACCCAGCAGGGACTTAACAGCCAGAATATTTCGACTTGGGCTATGAAGACTGAGATTGGAACTCCAGCCTCGATACCTCAGTCGAAGACATGTCGTCTTCCTTGAGTTAAAAAGAACAGCGCTGCCACAGAGGCGGCCGCACCAGGGTACAGTTTAAATTGTTTATTGACGAATTAATAAAAATATTACTGTTTATGGACTCCTTAACTCTTATTTGAATTATCATTGCCTATTTAAATGAAAACGACATTTAAGGGGCAGTATTTTGATACTTTCATCACTCTGAGAAAGTTATTAATGTGTGGCATCTTTCTAAAATTATCTTTATTTATTTAAAATATATTCGAAATAGAAATGCCTTCACGATAGGTATTTGTGTTAATTTACTTTTATATTATTACACTTTAAAGAATTAATCCCTATTAAACATTATATAGACGAAATTAGAAATGATGCACATTACGGGTCTTACAGTATTGTCACCAGAGGTTGTGGGCTCCCAGGGAGCCGCGAACAAGAAAAGGTAGAGATCATTTACCAAGATTTCGGTAAGCAGAGTCTGGCCTTGACTTTGCTGTTGAAGTTGATATGGAACGTGAAAGGATAGTGAGATATGAGGCTCATCTCAAAGAATTATATAGGTACAAGGAACGTTGACGATAGATTTTGGTAGTGTGAATGGATTCGCCTTGGTCTTACTAGGTAATATTCTAGAGGTCGTAGTATTTACGAGTTAAAACACAGATATGTAGTTTTAGATATGTGTATTATTAGTCCATATTACACACTGTAAGGAGTGGAACAGAAATATAGACTGTTAGGGTGAACTCTAACAGGGAAGCGAAGAAGAGCCTTTGGCCAAAATGTTCGTGATCGACTTCAAGGAAAGTTGGAGTGGGACGAGAATTTAAAAGGCTTATAAAACGGGTCAATACTCGAGGAGAGCTGACACACGCATTGTCTTGCAGTTACTACACTGCTACCGGGGTGAATGCACAGAATTGCAGACTATCAAAGAATGCTTCAAGTAACACATGACCTACAAGATAGGGCGATTCATAACAGTATTATGAACACTGCAGCTGTTGCAGTATTATTAATATCTCCGGTAATAATCCTCATATTCTTCGGTCGGTGTAGCATTTACCTTTAAAAACTCAGGACCCACCATTGAGACAGACGGTTAGATCAATAGAGTATTTGTCTTGAAAATAACTTAACAAAAGCGACGATTGTAGTTGTTTTCTTGAACGGATCATATCTGGTAACAGTTTGCCCAATTACGTCGACTTAATACAGTTTTTCCGCTTCTTCGTTCCAGAAAGGTCCTTCTCCCAACTCTGTGAGTGCAGAAATAACTACGATGTTCAGAGAGGACTCGTTTCTCATCCCTAGAGACAGAGCAATCAGTTATGTGATGAAATACAGTTATTTAATAAGTTTGAACTAATCTGAAATATTTATAAAATATGATAATATAAAATATTCAATGAATCAATAAAGCTACCATGTATATTATATATATATATATATATATATAAGGCACCATATAATATTTGTCTGCCAAGTAGGTCTATTATTCCACGAAACAGCGATTTTCAGTAATTTATTTGTTATACATTTTTATTATATCAGTTTTTAAAAATGACTCCTCTAATTAAACTATTAAAATATAAAATATTAACCACAAAAAGGTCGAGTAGTTACTTCTAAATTCGTTAATTAATAAGTACTCATCTTAATAAAATATAAGGAGTTTTCTGGTGTCGATTATAAATACATCGGAAAAAAGGTTATTCTTAAGGAAATATTTAAAACTTCGTTTGAATTATTTTACAGTTTTGAAGAGAAACCTGAACTATTAATAAACACATAGACAGAAAATGATTACAGTTAAAATCAATAAACTTATGATGTTAATAATGTCTATATACAGTTACTGACCATAACGGTTATACTAATTGCTCCTGGCAAATATTACTCGTAAATTTTGTAACTTGCTTATTTCCCTGCAGCCCCGCTTCAACAAACATCTTTTGTTTATATTAATATATAGAGTACGGCACCAAGGGATTTCACGTCGAATTTCGATCCTCTCCGTCCCTTATCAGCTAAACACTGCCGTCAATTAATTTATGAGTTTTTATTTAATAAACGCCAGAGAAAGGTTAGCATCGTCCACAGACTCTGTGCACTACGCGTTACCTGTGCCTACAGGTCAGTATCGGACGATGCAGTCTGTGTGGTGGCAGGAATGCCTCCGGTAGACATTCTGGCCGATGAGTGCCGCAGACTACAAACAGAGGTCTGGAAGGCAAGAGAGTTGAGAGGCTCAAAACATGAAAAATGGCAACGCCGTTGGAATGAGTCCAATAAAGGCCGATGGACCCATAGGTTAATATGATCAATTAAAGACTGGATTGATCGGAAACACGGAGAAGTGAATTATTATCTTACTCAACCATTGACCGGTCACGGCTGCTTCAGGGCATACTTCTACAGGTTTACCATAGATAATTCACCTGCATGCCCTGAATGTGGAGTTAATGAGACACCAGAACACGTGATTTTCAGTTTCTCGAGATTTTCATATGGGAGACGAGCATTAGAAAGTGATATTGGAACCTCAATAACACCAGATAATTTGGTACCCAATATGCTGCTTTCACTTAATACCAGGAATAAAGTAAGCGCATATGCCTCTACAGTAATTCAAAGATTAAGAAATTACGAAAAAGAGACTGCTTCCTGTGAAGTAACGTCTAACGACAGTCCCACAGGAAGATACACACAGTCATCGTTGGAAAGGGAGGTGTTTTTAGTGGATAGAATCCCACACTACCATCCAGTGCGGACCCTGAGATAGTGTCTTTAGAAGATTTACACCTGCCCTCGCAAAAAAAAGCTTTGTGAAAGACCGACATTATTGTACGTCGGCAGAAGGCAAACATGGCAATCGGGAAGACGAGACGCGGCAGGAGGACGAGTTCGGATCTCGAACAAGTTGCCGTTATAACAGTAATGAGACAGTGAACCGTAATGGTAATTATCTTTTAAGTTCTTGTCTAGTCATGGTCGGAGGGGGTTGAAGGAAAAAGAACAAGTTACTCAAAGCAATTACCACAACAACAGAAATGACTAACTGAACAATAATTAAATGAAACCATAAAGAGTACGTAGAAAAGGAGTTGGTGAGGAGAAAATATTGTGAAATTAGTTACAATAGACCTCAACCACACAATGAGGGAACCTTATCATCAGTGTCGTTAATAAAATTATTACCTGGCGTTTATTAAATAAAAACTCATAAATTAATTGACGGCAGTGTTTATCTGATAAGGACGGAGCGGATCGAAATTCGACGTGAAATCCCTTGGTGCCGTACTCTATATATTTATATAAACAAAAGAGGCTTGTTGAAGCGGGGCTGCAGGGCAATAAGCAGGTTACAAAAAAATAGGCGATAGTTATATTTTCATCTTTTGATAAAATCATTTAAAAAATAATATCTGGTTTGGTAATTTACCATATAAATTACCAGATTCTCTAATTGATTTCCAAATCTACGGGACTTTGAGATTGCACAACAAATTGTGTGAATGCCACACCGTGGGTTTGAACCACGAAATCCCGCATTAATATATATATAGAGGATTATTTTGATTTCAAGGGAAGATTATGTTACCGTGATTCATACAGTACGTCCAGACTCAGATTGTGGATACTGCCATATCGTTTTATTTTTGTTTCCTGCGTTGTTCTCTCTCTTTCCCCTATCCCCCTCCCCCTCATCCACCCACCCCCTCCCTAACTCTCCCTCTCTCTCTCTCTCTCTCCCTCTCTGCCTCCTCCCCTTCTCTCGGTATCCTCAACCAATAACGACGGTAACGGTGTGTCTCTCAATGAGACCCGTAAGCACGGGGTCCCAAGCTTTGCTAAAGCTAGGTTTTCACGGGCAGTGATGTTCGTCGAAGTTGGGTTGGCTGTGCACTGCCTACCGTTTACATCTTGGGCAGAAAACTGCCCAATTCTGTGCAAGTGCTGCCCTCACTACAGAACGGGCAGAGAACTCTGATACATGTTCATACTTCTCTGCTATTTTTTGGGTTGTTGATGTTGCATAGTGTCGATATATTGTTTATATCAATTTGAATATTTTTCCCCTTTGTGTTTTCGCATACGCATAATGTCCATAAACAGGAACTAATCATTTTGTACTTGTGATAGAATAGACGTAACGAGGAAAATTCTCGGCAAATTCTAACGACAAAGCCAAACACAGTATTACGCTACTGTGTCTTAGATACATAAAAATGAAAACAGTTGTTTAGTAATATTGTTTTATATTATTACTACAGAAATCAAGCAATAATAAAAACAGTATATGTACTTTGAAGCTGGTTTTCAGTGTTTAATTGGCTCGGTTTTTATTACTTGTTGTTTTATTCCCCTTAAAGGTGTCAATTACTGAACAAAACGAAATGTATTATTCTTCATTACGTGTGATAGTAGTATGTTTATAGCTATACATCATTCTTTTGCGTAATTTTTTTCCAGTTAAAGTTTGTGCCGTTGGATGGTGGACAATAATTCTTTTTGAAAAGTTAACCTAAAAATTTATAGGCGATTATGTACAACAAACGAACTTTATCCTAAATGCTTTCTGAATCAAAATTCTAGCCGCTCCAAGAAAAGTGAGGCAGTGCTCTCGTGCCAGCGATGGATTGGCAGTTGTCAGTGCAGCACTGACGTATGATGACACGCCACTGACATCACTGCCCCTCGTTTTCTGGCAGTCATCACTGCCTGTGTAAACCTAGCCTAAGATTGAATCAACAATCACGGTTCATTAGCCTATTTAAACTTATTTGGATTGCAATCGCTTCCAATAAAACGCTATCCCAAAACTGGAACTTTTTTGGATGAAACTGGTGTTTTCAAATTTAATTTTGTTTCCCGTGAATCAGGAATGCTCGGCAACTGCTGACTGTGTGTTGTTTAAGCCTAATGTGTCTTTCATGTTCCATTAACCTATCAACTGTTCTTATAGTCTGTTCGATGTAATCTATGCCACACTCACATACTTTTTTGTACACCCCGGTTGTTTTTAGTCCAACGTCTTTCACAGGGCGCAGTAGGTCACCAGGAGTGCGGAAGAACGTCTTAATTTTGTATTTTCTTAGCATCCTGCTGATTTTTTTTTTACTATTTATGGCGCCTGGATCCCAACGGCGTGTGAAATTTCCTGCTAGGTGTTTGCTTGCTACGCATATTACTCTTAGCAGAATCTATACCTCTCTTCCGTTGTCGCATTGTCTGGTCTCTGCAATTCTCTCTCAAATAGATATGTTTGCCGCAGTTGAAGCAAGGCGATGATTAGAACTGCTCCAACTAGCAAACTGAATCAGCATTCAGAACTGTTCCAACTGGGAAACTCAATCTTTAACTATTCAACTTCATGAGAACATCTTCTGAACTAATTTATTCTCCATGAACAATTCTCGGGTTTTCAACCGGGTAAGTATAAAGTTTGAACACAACGTTTCCATGGCTTGCTCTGCCATCTTCTTCAGGTGAACTGACGGTGCCGAGTCACTAGCAGGGGTTTTTTATAGCGATGTCAGGGTTGCGGCTGCGGAGGGCGCTGATTGGCTGTCAGCGTGGCTGCGTAACCAGTATCTGTTCTGGATCTCCGCTGCGTCTTCGGGCGTGGGTTCCAGAGCGGGAGAGGGATCGACGTTTTGACTACCGGCCCGCCGGCTAATATGGCTCCCGTATTCTTTATTCCGTGCTCGCAAGCTACTTAAGACTGGGTCCCACGCTTTACTTAGTTGGAAACCAGTGTCCTTGTTCAGGATAGGGTTGTGGATCCTGATTTCCACTGACTCCGAGAGGACGCTGTTAAACCAACCTCTAGGTCGGTCGAGGATCTTGGTTTCTTCAAAGCACCGTCAGTTCACCTGAAGAAGATGGCAGAGCAAGCCATGGAAACGTTGTGTTCAAACTTTATACTTACCCGGTTGAAAACCCGAGAATTGTTCATGAATAATATACACCGGGAAAGCCCACGTTCTCTTATAACGTACCTCTACGGGGAGGACTTACTTCGGAGTGTCCGTCTCTTCGAAAAACTTCGAACAAGAAGAGCTAGATTACTTAGTAGTCTAGCATTCCTTTTACGGTGCCGGGATCATAATATTGTCCCAAAGTTTGCAAGAATTACAATCCCGATTAAGACTCCAGCGGCCTACAGGATCTTACGTCGCACAGGCCTTGCTCTGGTGAGGGAACGCATACACCAGGTCAGATACGAATTAGATGTTTTGGGCCGACGTCTTCTCTCACTACATCTCCAGCTTGCCCAAAGTCTTTCCCCTATGGTTTGGGAGGTAGTTGACAACTACACTTCAGCCCGGGAACAAGTATTACTCAGGCAAGCCACTTCAAAACAGAAGAAGAAAATTGAACTTCTTGAAGACCGCGTACGAGACAGTACTACAGGGGACAAAATTCGGACGGTGGTTAATCTTTCAGACAAAACCGTAGATCCTACTATAATCTCGGTGTTGTCTAAAGGCCTAAACTTTGCACCGACTCGTCGCATGCTGCCTTTGAAAGATATCTTATGTAGTGTCGAAAGTGTACTTAACAAGGTGACACCTGAAGCGGCCGAAGAAATTCGTAGAGAAACCTGCCGCACACTTTCAAAAGCTCGACCTTCGAATCCAAATTTAAGTACAAAGGAACGGGACGCCCTCCGCCAGCTACGCGAAGACGACGAGCTTGTAGTCCTTCCAGCAGACAAAGGTAATTCCGCTGTGATTTTAAATTCTTCGACTTACAAGGAAAAGATGTCCCAATTATTGGAGGATCCGAGCTACAAAAAGCTCACTAAGGACCCGACAAGTAGTATTGTACGTCGCACGAACGCGATTATAAACTCTTCTGACCTGTCGGACGAGATCAAGAAGACATTAAGACAGAAAGCCCCTGTGGCGCCGAGAATCTACGGACTCCCTAAGATTCACAAGGAAGGGGTCCCCTTTCGCCCTATTGTTAACACTATTAACTCGGCCACTTATAACTTGGCGAAATATTTAACAAAATGTCTAAATCCCCTAGTTGGGCATTGTGAACATCATGTGAAAAATTCCGCAGAGTTTGTGAAGACTTTGAAAGAGCTCTCTATCGACCAACACGATTTACTTGTAAGTTTCGATGTGGTGTCACTTTTCACTCGAGTACCCATTGAAGAAACCTTGGAAATATTAAAAGACAAGTTCACTCCAACGGAAATTGAACTTTTCAAACACGCACTAAAAACAACTTATTTCCAGTTCCAAGGAGAATATTACGAACAGACAGAGGGAGTAGCTATGGGATCTCCTCTGTCTCCTGCTATAGCAAACATTTTTATGGAAGCTTTCGAGGAAAAAGCACTAAACACATCGCCCTACAAACCGAAGTGTTTCTATCGGTACGTAGACGATACGTTCGTGATTTGGCCGCATGGGATGCACACATTGGATATGTTCCTGAAACACCTAAACGGGATAAATTGCAATATTCAATTTACGATGGAGGTGGAGAAAGAAGGCTGTCTCCCGTTCTTGGATATCCTAATTACAAAGACACCGGATGGAAAACTTAGCCACTCTGTATACCGGAAACCGACGCATACAGACCTGTACCTCCACAATAATAGCAACCACCATCCAGCCCAAAAAAGAGCAGTTCTTAAAACTTTAATTCACCGTGCAAAAGCTGTCTCAGATGCCGGAAATCTTCAACGGGAACTTGCACACCTGAAAAATGTATTTTTGCAAAATGGATATTCCAACAAGGATATCTCTTGGGCCATGAGGAAGCCTATAAGGAAAACTGTGGAGAGTGACGTGGCGATTGCAACAGCAACCCTTCCCTATATAGGAAGTGTCTCCAACATCCTTGGAAGAATCCTGGCCAAACATAATATTAAAACGGTGTTTCGGCCACAGTCTAAAATACGACAGCTATTACGCCCCGTCAAGGACGCTATCGGATTAAAGGGACCAGGGGTGTACCAAGTCCATTGCCAATGTGGACTCACCTACATTGGACAAACAATCCGGAGCATCGAAGAACGCTGCACGGAACATGACAGATGCATCCGTCTGAAGCAGCTCAACAAGTCTGCTGTAGCCGAGCACGCACTTATGACTGGGCACACAATAAACTTTGAAGAAACCAAGATCCTCGACCGACCTAGAGGTTGGTTTAACAGCGTCCTCTCGGAGTCAGTGGAAATCAGGATCCACAACCCTATCCTGAACAAGGACACTGGTTTCCAACTAAGTAAAGCGTGGGACCCAGTCTTAAGTAGCTTGCGAGCACGGAATAAAGAATACGGGAGCCATATTAGCCGGCGGGCCGGTAGTCAAAACGTCGATCCCTCTCCCGCTCTGGAACCCACGCCCGAAGACGCAGCGGAGATCCAGAACAGATACTGGTTACGCAGCCACGCTGACAGCCAATCAGCGCCCTCCGCAGCCGCAACCCTGACATCGCTATAAAAACCCCTGCTAGTGACTCGGCACCGTCAGTTCACCTGAAGAAGATGGCAGAGCAAGCCATGGAAACGTTGTGTTCAAACTTAATACTTACCCGGTTGAAAACCCGAGAATTGTTCATGAATAATATACACCGGGAAAGCCCACGTTCTCTTATAATTTATTCTCGCTCTCTAAATCTTAGACTCTTCAACTCCAATTTATCTTTCTGTTAATGTACACATTTTTCTTCATTTTAGCCAAGATTTTGAGTATAAAAACGATTTAACACATTATTTCTGTTGTCGAAAGAAGTTTTAGTTGTAATCTTTGATTTATTTATCAAAAGTGTGCAATTGTATACTATCAGGGAAAAATTATACTAAGAATATTGAGTTTATTAATTTTAATATTTCTATTCAGTTTGAAGCAATATTACTTCCTGCAGTTTTTTTTCAATACTAGTTGACGGGAACACAATTTGCTGGTTCAGTGGCATACACGGAGCAATTTCTTTTCCAAAGACCTTAGGTATATTTTTTAAAGCAGAGGCAACATGATAACAATGACTAATTACATTAGCAACGACATTTAATTTTAAAACTGTTTTTCTCGTGTCTTGCAGCTGCAGAATTTCTCTCGAAGTGTAAGTATATTTCAGACATAACATTCACCGTGGATTTTGTCACGGTTGACGATGCAGTGTTAACTGCTGACTTCACTCTCGACTGATGCTGCCGCTCTCTTCACACCGGGTCACAGATGATCCAGAACATTCCTTCTTCCTCGAGGATTTAGCCAAGGTGATCGGAATCCACTTCTTTACTTTCGTCTTCATGCACACGCAGTCATTCGAACCATATTGGTTGCCTTATTTTAACCGTTCGAGGTTCTCGCAGACAGTTTAGATTTGTAAATACCCTTTATGATGTATCAAAGTCCCATCCTATGTTATTAAAGGGGAGTTGCCTGTTTCAGGATCACCCACATGTAGCCTGTTAACCCAAAATAAAGTTAAATTTCTTATATGCAACTAGTATGTATCCATTAAAACCATTCCGTAAATTTATGTTCTGATGAAACTATTGGTTTTTCTTGTTATTATCCGTAAGAATGTATTTGATTTCTATGTTTTTATCGCTATTAGGGTAGCGTGTTAAAGCAGACTTTTCAACATGTCCTATATAAAATTCATGGCATTTGTAAACATTAACCTGGATCGCATACGAGTATCGCGATATTGCTCCCTTAATGAGCATCACAAAATTTTCATTATTTTATTGATCATACTAAACACAAAGCCGCATCTTATAAATATATTTTTTGTTAATTCTGTGTAGAGCTATGGTTGATTTTCATAAGCGTTTACGAGCTGTAATTCGTGGCAAATACTGTTGCGCATCTTGTTAATTTTCCATAATCAATTCCTGGCTATCCCGCTTTGATCCTTCAGATCGATGTGCGGAAATTCCACCTACAGAATTCATGCATTTAAAAAATATGTAATTACTAAGGAATTTCGCGTTGAAGGAATTACTGGGGGCATTTTTTATTACAGTGATGTACCACGAATTTGCCATTATTTACGACTACGACGCCGACTTTGCAAGTATCGGTATCGTTCGCTTTTCCAACACCATTCCTTAATATCTCTCTGCCGACTGGCTGAGCCTAGCAATCCGACAAGACGAGCGGGGAAGTGGGTTGGATCAATGGATACCGCGTCGGGTATTGTAACCGTGTAACCCTACCTCACTTTTTTTTGGTTAACATGCTACATGAGGGTGATCCTGAAACAGGCAACTCCCCTTTAATAGCATAGGAATGGAATTGAAAAGGGGGGATGCGGAAGGTAGAGCAAGGTAGCCAAGGGTTAACTAGGGCCCCCGGGCTATGGTTTAAGGATCCTACCCGGTGTTTCACCTAAAGAGATGCAGGGAAAACCATAGAAACTCCTGCTCATCGTAGGTCGGGGCATTGGGTACTATCTCACACATTCCGAATGACGGCGAGACGAGTTTGCCTGTGGGGACGCCAGCATTCCCTTTACGGGTCTCCACAGGTTCTAGGAGGCAGTTGGCCGGACTGAATCCAATGGAATCAGTCGGACAAAACTCTTGCCATATGCCAAGGTCTTAAACCCCGGTTACTATACAGAGCTCCTAAAATAGGTGAAGGGTGTCTCGGCATATGAGAACTTTGATAAAAAGTACCAGAGATGAGTGCGAGGAATTACCGACATGATCATGTGAGTCCGCAGTCACTCTGGGCTTGCAGCGCCTGCGAGAAAATCCCGCAGCGTTCTTCCCTCTACCTCACTTTGGTAGATGAAAACCTGTTAAATAGTTTTATTTCAATTTCGCTTTGTAAGTGATGTGAACATATCTTTGTAAGCTATCCGGACTGCATTGTAGCGCTCGCGTCCACAGCTGGAATACGTTTTCATTATGAGAAAGACGAATTGTTGTATGTGTTTTTGGTTACTCTTGCGGCTTGGGGGGGTAGGAGAAAGCAACTAGTGCTGACTGCCTGCCAGCTTCCAGTTCGTCATCTTCAGGCAGTCAACAGCCAAACGAGTGACACCGATGTAAACGTGTGAAATTCACTCAGTTGGATCCTTCCCTCCCTTGTGTAACGAACAGACTCTGTGGCAAAATAATTACCTAAGTTTGTATATTATTTCATTGAATCCTCTTCAAGGATAAGCCGGCAGTAACAAGGAGATCCCTAGATGTAAATAGTTTTAAATTTAGATATATAACACCTTTTGTTTTTCAAGACTGATGAAGTAAAGCTGCCGTGGTTATACTTACATTCACTTGAATTTATTTTATTTATTTCAATAATCTATATGATTCTGGAACAGGTGACGTCACTCCCCTGATTCATGCTCTCAGTCCTGAACCCGAGTGTGTTCCCATAGTAAAATTATCCTACGTAAAACGTAGGTGGCGCCCATATAATATTCCGGTAAGATTCTACATATCACGCCAATAAAAACGTCACAGTATAATGTAAAACGCGGCCTTATATATTTGTGACTTTGAATAATAAATTACACTTAATACCAATGTATTTTGCTAATAACATTATTTACAACTATTTTCCTTTAATGGTTTATGAAGCTTAGAGTGAGATCGTCGTCACGTTTAATGATAAAGAGTAACGATGATCTCATTATTATAAAATGACTCTTCTTGGTGGTAGACCTCTCGCTCTCAGACCAGTAACCCGAAAAGTGTATCCAGACAAAGGATATTTTTCCAGTAGCTGCTTAGGAATTTCTACATTTCCAGAAGTCACGAACAAATCCTCGTAATTCGGACCTCCAAATGCAACGGACGTAGTTTGGTACGACGGGAAACTGATCGATCGCATTAATCTCCCTGTTTCAGGATCGATTCTTAGAACCTGAAATTTAAGGAAGCATTTAGCCAGAGCTAAAAAATTCATCATCATCTATAGTAAAGTTCTTAAAGTAAACTGTTCGTTTCATCACACTTGTCAAAGAGTAACGAAATAGCACAATAACTAAGACAAAATGGAAAGGAAACTTAAATGGATTAATGGATTTCATTTAATTTTCAATTTAAAATAACGGAATTAATTATTACTTCACCTGAAAAATTTCGGTCTTTTTGAATTGTGAGACTCGAACAAAAATATTTAAAATAAAGACTAGGATTTCTATTAAATTAGACGGTGGCTAAAATTAGATATTGATTTAAGGTTAATTATAAAATACTGTAGATAGAAAAGAAATAGATAAATTCCCAATTTAAATAAGTATCCGATACTTAAATCGCCAAATCTGGATTTAGCCTTGTAGGGACCCTAAACTGTTTGAAATATGAGGCCCTTCATATAACCAGATATTCCATTTCATTTACAAATATGACTTCCGGATACCTAAAGAGTTAATCTTAAATACAACGTAGTAGTGTAATCAAACTGAAATGATAAATCTTTAACTCAAAAACATTTTTTGGAGAGGTCGGTACCCCTCTCAAGAAAATAATACAGACTTTAATTCTGATTCTTATTATTTCAACAGCTAAATAAGTAAATAACTTGTTCTACCCGAAACGTACATCCAATTGCGATTTGTGCTTATGGGACATTCTGTTGTGTTTGTCGACGCTTCACTCGTCAATTCCGGGAACTTTCAATGCGAAACTGAGATTGTCGTCCCTCCTCGATTGTGTAAGCCTGATAATCTGAGTATTTACAAAGAAAGCAGTCGATGTCCTTTCGAGAATTTCTTTGTTTATAACTCTACAAAATCTTCGAACTCTCCTCGAGTTAAAAGCGTGCAAACTTCGTAAAGAAATTGGAAAATTAAAGAATCGCAAATCGATATGGTATCGTAAATGGTATTTAGACAGAGGTTTTGAAGCTAGGAGGGGAAGCCATGACAATGTATCAAACGCCTGTAAGTCGCGTGTTAAGTCTTAGAATGTTAATATAGGTATACATAAGAAACATATCGGACGGAACTGGATTTCTATTCAATGGCTAACATTGTTTACGTCCTAAATACCCTTGTCAGTCAGCGACGGTGCGCCAACAATATTACGGAAAAATAGAAGGATCAGCATTATTTATAAATTAAGCGTGATGTGATTTATAAACTGAACTAGATTCGTGACATTTTGAAGGGAATCAAACTGAACGTTAGAGTAAATTCTGAATCGTTTGATCCTGTTGAAATTTCTGGTGTGTCCCAGAGAAGCGTTATAGGACCTTATGTCGCGTACGATCCTTAGGTAAGACCCTACGGTCCATAATTAGCTCTCCCTACCAAATAATGCAAACCCTTCCTACGTTATTAATGAAGAAGTGCTACTATGTGCATTACACTAATTAAAGAAACAGCCTGCCATGAAATGTAACGTTTGTAAAAGCAAAACAGAAGGTCAACGTCCTACGATAAATCAAACTTAATAATGCAGTATAATATTAATTAGTATTTATGAAGATTAGAAAATTATACAAAGTCCAGGTTTCAGTATGACGTTTTGAATTTTGTAAAGATGTGTAAATTTTGATATATTTCCTTTACTATTAGATTAATAGAGAAAGGAGACACTCTTGAAGGAAGAAATGACTAGAGAAGCATAATAAAAATAGGAACAATAGCTCAATCCAATAGGAAAGCATGGATAACACAAGATATAGTAAAAATGATTAATGAAAGGTGTAAATATAAAAACGCGAGAGATGCAATTGGCAAAGAGCAATACAGGCGCTTGAAGAATGAGATGAATAGGAAGTGAAAATCAGTCAAAGAGGCTTGGCTACAAAAAAATTGTTGAAGATTTCATGGTGAAAGGGAAAATAGACGCAGCTTATAGGAAAATCAAAGAAACATTCAGCGAGAAAAAAAAATAGCAAGAACATCAGGAGAGTTGATGGGAAGCCAATTCTGGATAAAGAAGAAAAAGCAGAAAGATGGAAGGAATATCTAGAAGAGCTCTATCACGATGAAAATATAGATCAGGGCAATAGAAGGAGAAGAAGATATGAATTATGAAGAGTTGGGGGAAAAAATTATAACGTCAGAGTTTGAAAGGGCGCTGACAGACCTGAGCAATTGAAAAGCGCCAGGAGTTGATAACTTTCCAGCAGAGCTGATAAGATAATTGGGCGAAGAAGCAATATCACGGCTGTTCAGAATAGTTTGCTAAATCTAAGAAACAGGAGGAATTCCAGAATATTTTAGAAAAAACATAATTATACCCATACCAAAGAAAACGTGGGCTCATAGATGAGAACAGCACAGAACAATTTGTTTAATATCTCATGCATGCAAAATATTAACTAAAATAGTATATAGAAGAATGGTACGTCAAATATAATGCAAGTTAGGAGACGATCAATTTGGTTTTAGGAAGAATGTAGGTATAAGAAAAGCAATATTAACTTAGCGAGTAATTTTAGAAGACAAGATAAGAAAAATACATAGAAAAAGTGTTTGATAATGTGAACTGGAAGAAACTATAAAGGATTTTGAAGAGCACAGGAATAAAATATCGAGAAAGAAGGCTTATACATAACATTTACAGAAGGATGTCAATAGTAATTAAAATAAATGGTCAAGAAAAGAAAGCTGTATTCAAGAAAGGAGTAAGGCAAGGATTCAATCTGTCACCCATGTTGTTTAACTTACATATATAAAGACGGAGTGTAGTTAGGGAAACAGTGGAATAACAAAGGATGTCAGATTGGGAAGGAATATTTTGACGGAAGCTTAGGACTTCTGCTACTTGGGAAGCATAGTAACTAGGGATTGTAGAAGTGTAGTAGAAAAAGAGGAATTTACTTACTGGTAATATACGTGTGAATATTAGGAAAACGTTGCTAAAAATGTTCGTATGGATCGTGGCGTTATATGGGTGTGAAACGTGGACGATAGGAGTTGGGGAAAGAAAAAGAATAGAAGACTTTGGAATGTGGTGCTATAGGCGAATGCTGAAAATCAGATGGGTGGATAGAATAAGTAACGAGGAAGTTATAAACAGAATATGGGAAAAGCGAACAATATGGAGAACGTTGACCAAGAGAAGGGATAGATTAATAGCCACGAGGGTCTTGTAAAATTAGCATTAGAGGGAAGTGTGTGGCATAATAACGAAGAGGGAGGCCAAGGATAGAACACGCTAAACATATTAGGGAGGATTTTTCTAGCTATGAGGAAATAATAAGGCTTGCGGAGGATGGAGTAGTTTGGAGGGTTGAATCAGACCAGTCTTAGGGCTGAGTACCATAATAAGAACTATTAGGTTTTATAAATCGCAATTAGTGGGTTTTTTCATATTTCTCTGTAACATTCAACTGTTTAAGATGTAATAATATCAGTTCATCCCTCCCCACAGTATTAAAATGTATAATATTATTATTATTAATAATAATGAATACCTGCGCTCCTTGGAAACAGGCTACCCATATTTTGCCCTCACTATCGACGGTCAATCCATCAGGAAGACCCTTGATGCCATTCTTTTTGTAGTCAAATAATACTTTTGCATTGCCTGTAATCATTCACGCCGTTAAAGGAACTTGAAATGCCATATATTTCCATGTTCCCAAAAAGGTCGTACTTACTTATAGTTCCTTGTAAAAGATCGTAATCAAACACAAAGATGACTCGTGCTCCGGAGTCAGCGTAATACATCTTCTTGTTGTCCAAGCTCCAGTCGATGCCGTTGGATATCGTGACACCCGTGGCCTTAATACTTGCTGACTTGTCTTTGTTTAACCGGAACAGAATTCCCGCATAAGGAACGTACTCGATTATTGAGCCTATTCGAGGTCCAATGGTACCTTGAAAAATTGTTGAAAATATATTTTAAATTTTCTATTACATCAATAATCAAGTCTTGGCATTAAGGAGCGAACAATAATGTCCTCTATATTTTTTAATTTCCTAATGTGACTTTTTAATATGTTCAACAGATAAAAACCATAAGCATTCCTATTATTACAATTTTGGTTAAACTAGAGACGCATTAAAGGTAAATATTAAATGCTCATACATCACTCAATAAAATTGATCTTATCAGAAATATTGATTCTATTTATTTTTCCTAACGTCCAGTGCAAGTGTAATGATTTTCGTTTCATACTTATACAGGTATGGAGTTATTTACCTGACCAAAGACGTCCAAAAGCATCTGCTTTCCCATCGTTGACGCGTGATCCGTCGTTTGGATTTGCGACAGTAGTCAATATTTTCACTTCTTCAGGTTTACGACTTATTCCGTCCCAAGTCATCACAGCTACCGAGGGGCCTAAACCGATGACGAACTTATTCCTTTCTCCTTTTATTGGGATCACGAAGGTAACAAATTTATCTGCAAATATTAATTCAGATTGTTGAGCGTTTCGCTCAGAACTTTCAAATTTATACGATACTTAACATCCTTAAAAATCTTTGTAAATCTAACTTGACATAATAATGACACTGAATGATTAATAGAAATATATAACACAACGAGTTATAGATTAACATCTAGTTCTAGGTTACATATGATTAAAATTACTGTAGTCTTCTAGGAAGAAAGTATAATTTGTCCAATACACAAACATTGATAGACCTATATGAACTTACTTCTGCGTGAAAGATAAAGTAATGTAATGAAACCATATACTAATAACCGAGTAAGAAAAGAATCACATTGTTAATAGTAAAAGGAAGAAAGCGTTTGAAAAGAGTAAAGAGGAATTTAATGAAATTAATACCATTCGTTTCTGATATGGATCAAAAGTGTATATAAATTACAGATGGATGGTGTAAGAAATTGATTGTTATAATATACCCCAAAGCAATGGAAGAAAGCTTATTTATATTCTCAGTGGCGGCTCGTAAGTATTTATAGTTATGTGCTTCATTACCCAAGACAAATTTTAGGTTGATAAAGGTATTGATACTACTTCAATATCTACAGGGTTGTTAATCCTCCACGAACCGTAAAATGCTACATTTATAAATTCGTCTCCATCACGTGTAATAGAAACTAAATTTTCAAATTGTAAAAATATATAACCGTATTGGCACAAAATCGTAACACGACAGTATTTTTACTTATTACGTAGTTTAAATAAAAAATAAAAAGTCACATATTGTGGGAATATTGTATGCGGTTAGTACGGTAATTTTCTCATAATTATGAAAGTCTTCGAAATGCCGACTGTTAAACGTTTGTTAATTTTAATCAACTTAGATTAAACCAAGTAAACCACAAAAAGTGCATAAATCATTTTATTAATTCGTCAAAAATATTAAAAATTGTATACTGATGAGGCTGCCTATCAGCTCGCTCTGACGGCGCTTTGCGTTTGGTAGCTCATATTATTGCTGGATCTTAGGCGAGTAGGGGGTGGAAACGGTAATACTGCGCATGCGCATTTCTCATTCCAGACAAGATTCTCGTGCTATGAAGAATGTAGCCAAGATATACACGAGAGGGGGTGCGTTGGAATGCGGTAAGTTTAAAGTCTTCGAAATCGAAGCAGAAATTCACACTCTTAAAATACTATTAATTTAGAGTTTCTTAAAATTACGAAACAAATAATTCCTCCTAAATTAATTCATATGCTGTAGCCCATGAGCATATTTGCACCAGCCACCACTGTATATTCTATTTATAGGAAATGATTGAAGGAGTGCGGTAACGGCGCAGGAATCAGTTGCAATCGGGAGACTGCATGGGCGGGTAATAAAAATATTTGAGGAAATTATAAATATCCCGGTAGAACCAAGAGGAATTACAGCAGGTCAGTGAAATAAGTCACAGAGAAAATAAGAATAAGTAATATGGAAATCACTTTAATTTCCATAGATATAGAAAATTCTTATAGCACGTTTGCAATAAGAAATCTGTAGCATATCTTGGATAATACAACGTAAATGGAAAATACATAACTGTAATAAAAATATATGTATGGAGGCCAGAAAAAATTATAAATGATATGTCTCAACCAATTAAACAAACTAAGAGAATAAGTCAAGGATGTTGCTTATCACCATCATTCTATATAAATAAATAACAATGAATTTTAATGTGACTTATAATGTTTATCCCTTATGCGTTCCTATTGTCATTAAGTTTGAGTGTTTTGTAGTGTTCGCCTCATAGAAGGTTTCTGTGGATATTTCCAATACTTAGGTTAGGCTAAAAAGGTGCCACTCTAACGACACATGGAACTTGCAGCAGAATAGATTATTCTTTAACTAGCCTATCAAGCGAGATGATTATAATGCTAAATATATCTAACATTTTATTTAAGTAAGGAGGCTTTTTACTTTTTTTCGCGAACGTCGACTGCACCGCCGTCGCTTACACGGTTAAGCAACTATTAATAATTAGGTATTGGAAATGGTGCGACCGGGACTGATTTAATCACGAAACGCAAAGAGATTATTGACGACACCGGTACAATAAAGCATAGATCGAGATATTATTGTTTTTAAGTTTGTACCTAAACAAGATTTTGTGTAATGCATATTAATTCCTTAAGTTAAACCATGTTTACATGTAATATTACTTTCATTACCAAGCAGACGTTTAATGAAATACAAAGGAGGATTACTTAATGCTTTTGAAGAACCTCCGAATATATTATATGAATTCGTTGACTATGTTTCACGAAAACTAAATTAATTTATCATTCTTGTATAAGTTTTAATAAATCTTACGTACCTAAAAGTTTTCAAATATATCTTCAAGACGAAATATATAAAGTCAAAGATAAGTAAATCTGATGAAACGTCATTACATTTCTTCAAGATGTAAATTAATAGGTTACTAACTTATTTAAGAAACAAACAAACGGTCCTCCGTACATTATAATCATAATGTGTAGTTTTTTCCTAAAATTGTCTTTCTTTATTTAAAATACGTGCGAAATATAAATACTTTCATGTTATGACTTTGTGCCAATTTGATTTTATATTATTTGACTTTTAAAAATTCGTCTCTATTTCACGTTACGTAGACGAAGTTAGAAATGTTGCATGTTACCGATATTTGAGTATAATCAACACTGTAGCTGTTGTAGTATTATTAATATCTTATGTAATTACGCTCGTAAAAATTATTGCATAATGTGATGTAGCAGATTACTTAAAAAACTCACAAGCCGCCACTGTGAGGGATGGTAAGATTAGTAGACTTTGTAAAATAACTTGCCCAAAGCAACTGTGGTAGTTGTTTTCTTGAACGGATCGTATCTGTTAACAGTTTGCCCAATTATGTCGACGTAATACAGTTTTTTCGCTTCTTCGTCCCAGAAAGGTCCTTCTCCCAACTCTGTTCGTGCGGAAATAACTTCGACGTTCAGCGAGGACTCGTTTCTGCCTGGAGACAGAACAATGGGCGATGTGATGAAAAGTAGCAACTTCATAACTTTGAACTAATCCGAAATGATATTTATAAGACATCATCATATAAAATATTAAATGCCAGTAATTTCAATTAATCAATAAAGCTTTGAAAGAATTACGTACACGCAATACATACATATATATATATATGGAACCGTGTAATATTTATGTCAAGTTTTCCACCTCACTGCGATTTGCAATTATAGGTTTTTATGATTTTAGTTTTTAAAAATTACTCCTCTAACTAAACTATTAAAATATAAAATAGGGACCACTATAATATGGAATAAGTTATTTATTATTTTTAACTACCTCAAATAATAAGTACTCATCCTAATAAAATATAAAGAGTTTTCCGGTGTAGATTATAAATATATCGGAAATATTTTAAAACATCCTTTAAATTATGTTCACCTTTTTAACGAGATCGCTCAGAGTTGTTAAAACAAACATGCATAAAATAATTACAGTGAAAATCAATGTACTTGTGATGTGGTGCTGCGTGCACATGTTTTTAACATAACTATAAAAATAGTTACTTACCATAACTGTTGTAATAATTACTCCTGGCAAATATTACTGTTAAATTAAAACTCCAAACATATGTACATATGAGGAATAAATAATACATCTCCATTCCGTTCAATGATATAGAAAAGTACGTTAAATTCTGTTCGCACAGGGAATTTTATAACACCGGAACCCCCCTACAGAATATTCCTTATCTCTCAGCAACTATTACAGTCTAACATATATCCTTTGCGGTGATATTATTTTACCTGCTGCGTGAGTGACAGAGATATCTTTAGACATGCACCTCAACAGTGAAATCATTAATGTAATGGAATGTGTGTCAACTATTTTTATCTAACGTTCTTTGAGACTCGATACAAACAAGCTTCGACAAAAATATCAGAACAGTACATGTAGTACATGCAGTTGAGCTCTAAGAGAAGCAATGCACTATATATATATATATATTGTAGCCGATCCGTCGTTCCTCCGTATTCGAGGATTTCTAAATTGCTTTAGGGGCGCCAGGTATTTTTCATAAAAAATACCAAAAATTGATTTTAATAGTTTTAATTCCAATCAGAGCATGAGAGAAAATTATATCTGCAGGGCGTGGTCATTCTCTCGTCATCCCGCCAACACAACCTACTGCTTCCATCACCCCATGACGACTCCCAACTAGGGATGGGATCGAAATAACGTAACAGTTATAAATAACCTGTTACCAGACTATAACTGTTACCGAAATAACCTGTTACTGAAAATACTATGTTATTTTAGTAACACCCAGCTGATACTCATAACGCCGTGGCTTACTTCACTACTGGCAGACAGCGAACTTTAGGAGCGCCATGTTGGAAAAGTGAAGCGCTGTTCGCCGCTACCGGGCCAGTGTGGAACTAAATATAACAGGTTACATTTAACAGAACGGCTTAGCGGAACCTATTACTGGGTAACAGGTTACGACGTAACAGCGTTATATTAATGTGTTGCGTCTGTCTGCAAGGCGTGTTTTACTCTCTTCTGTGTAGAATGATGATATATTTTATATCATTCCAAAAAATAAATTAGATAATTCAATCAAAATTTTCAATAATTTTCAACAAAATTTAAATTTTACCAATTAAATAGAACTTAAGCACCCTATTCATTTTAAAGATGTTAAGATTAAATTATTAACAATTAGTATAAAAGTTAACATGCTGGAAGTGTTCTTAATTACAGGTCTAATATCCCAATTTTCAAAGAAAGGCTATCAAGTTGTCACATCATATTGAAAATTTTAATAAAGTTATTAATATTCTTTTTATAAATTCTTACTCCATTAATTACGTCAATGCACATGTCAAATTTGGAACGAATAAAATGAGATTATCTTACAACAATTTAAAAGTTAAAAAATATTTAAAAAATAAACAATAATTAAATTTTTATCAATAATATATTTTGTAAAAAACGATATCAATAATTTATATAATAAACTATATCTTAATAAAGTTTGCGATATTATGTATTCGTAATTGTATAAATTAATACATGTGGATTTACCGGAATTATTATTTATTAAATTAAATACTATTTAAATGTTTGTATGTTTTTCTGGCTGTCCATTTCAGCAACTTAATATAATTTGTTAACTATTTTTCCGTTTACGTTACTTAGCAGAGAATTTTCTTTCTCTTCAACCTACATTTTACAAGAAGTACTTTAGCGAAAGCTGTTTACATAAAGGGGAAGAGGGAAAAGAACCTTAAAATAAAATCATACCTTAACGATAAACCGGAAAAAGGACAAATAAACTAAGATGGATAAAAATAATTATTGATACGTCACTGACAATTAAAGTTTGAAGCTTTTATTACAAAATAAATAATTTTAATGATAACAGAAAATAAAAGTTCAAACAGCTATTCAAAAATGGCGAAATGAAAACGGTTGTCCAAGCAGTGCAAAAATTATTGAATGAGTAAAAGTAATATAATATTGGTTTAATTTAACTAAATACCATTTCAATGCATTTCCTATGTGATCAATATTATGTAATCCTCAAGGAATAGGATTAAATATTTCAAGAATAAACTTAAACTTTTATTAATATAATAGCATAAGTTAGTCATACTTTCTTCTCATATATTTCTTTCAATAAATCAATTGTCTGGCATTATCTTCAATTATAAATTAATGTAGTTTTACTTGATTTATTTACTTTTACTGTTAATTAGTTAGTAGCTTCAAACTTCTTTTTTTATTTTGTATCATTAATTATTTTTATCCTTTTTAGTTTCCTTTTCCCTCCTTATCGTGAATACATGATATTATATTGTGATGATTTAACAAAGTTCAGAGTATATTCCTTATAAAAAGAAAGATAATTATCTAGGTACATGAGGCACACGAGGGCGATTATAATGGGCGCAGTTAAGAACGTTATATCACCATGTACTGATATCTATGTTTATTAAAATAACATGTTACTAAAATAACCTGTTACTGGAACCTGTTATTTCCTTGTAACTGTTACGGAGTAACATGTTACCGGAAAATAACTATTTAGCGCATCTCTATTCCCAACGCCTCGCCAGACCCCATTGTTGGCCCGGGTTGCGTCAGTTCCTCAACAATTGCAACTCGCAAGCTGGCCTGCATTGTTCATCGTAACTTTTCATGTTACATTTTCCCAGCCCCCAATGAATTTAAAAAATTGTACAATTTTTTAATGTAACACTCACTGAACCACAGTCGTAAACAATATGAATGACCAACGCCCTTAATCAAAATTACAAAAATATAACTACTACACAACACTTTTTTGACATTAGCAAAAATACAGCATCCGGTTATCCCCCCTGGATTCCAAGGAAATCCACAATCATCACAACTATTTAACACATACAAATTTTCTTCTACTCTGTTGTTACCATAGGATGCATATTTTTGAGAGATGGAAACAAACTTACTGCTATACATTAAGTTTAGCTTAATTTTACGACAACCTTTTCTCCCAAGTAATTTTTCCTTGTACTTTTTTTCGGGAGCTTTTCTTAAATCTATTTGCAAAACATTTAATTACATTATCTTTGTTGAGAACCATGATCAGCTGTTCTCGCTGTCCCTTAATCTGCTTATTCACTGCGTTCACATTACATTCATATCTACCAACTTTCATCTGACGCATTAAATGTTTACAATTTTTCTTAAACTTATCCGCAGATACACCAATTAATTTTAACAACCTTCCACCACTCTCAACATTATGATTAACATCCGTTTCAACTTCCTTAACTTTACACCCACGTTTGACAATTCGCATTTTCTTTCTCTTAACATTTCCTCCCACACATTGTTTCCTCTGTGTTGTTCGGGGGATTTTCTTTCTATTTCGCCGTTTACGGCAATGAGCACAATTTTGCATACAGAAAGGTTTCATTACCACATTCTCTTTGGCACTCTTAGCACATGAATGCTTAGCCAGCTTAAAATCACTGCGTATACTATTAACCTTAAAATCTACCACACTTTTTAATTCTACCATATTTTCTATCTGCTTAACACTACTATTTACACATTCTTCCTTATATACACCTTCATGCATGATCAGCTGATCGGAGTCGTGGCAGTTATCGCGTGATTCACCCTCTTTTTTACACCGTGCATTAATTCTTTCCCCTGTACTTTCTAATGTTTCATTTACGCTTTCTAAACTAGACTTCAAATCTATCTGCATTTCCTTAATACTATTAACTATGTCATCAAGAAATTCCTTTTTTTCATCAAATTTCTTATTAATTAACAGGGACAATTGCTTGAGCATATAGTCCTCTGCCTTCTCAGCTACCCTTTCACACGTAATAGCCTCCTGCACTTCTTCCATTTTTAAAACGCTACAGAACACACAAACCGCAACCAAAATATTACGCAAAATACATTTATTTGCCACCAACTTGTGGACCCTGTCTTCTTACTCGTACTTCACTTCTCCATACACACCGTACTCTGCTTTTTTACACAGACACACACACCTCTCGAAGATATCCACGCAGCGGTCACTGGAACACTTGACCCCTCAGCTATGCTATGCGTAGATCAGCTCTCTTCCACAGCGTTCCTTCTGCAGCGCCTCCACTTCTCTCGATTAATTCTCGGGTACCCCGTTCGTCATCCTCCACACCTTCAGTCGTCGTATCCTCACAAAACTTCGATGTTCTGAGCCTCACAGATGTCTCGCCACTGTTCGTTGTTCTAGGCCACTCGATGGCTCGCCGAATGCAGCATATTAATTCTCCACTCAGCACATTCCATACTCCTGCCATGTTCGTTGTTCGATGCCCCAACGTTGCGTCGCCAAATGTAGCTGATCCGTCGTTCCTCCGTATTCGAGGATTTCTAAATTACTTTAGGGCGCCAGGTATTTTTCATAAAAAACACCAAAAATTGATTTTAATAGTTTTAATTCCAATCAGAGCATGAGAAAAAATTATATCTGCAGGGCGTGGTCATTCTCTCGTCGTCCCGCCGACACAACCTACTGCTTCCATCACCCCATGACGACTTCCAACGTCTGGCCCGGGTTGCGTCAGTTCCTCAACAATTGCAACTCGCAAGCTGGCCTACATTGTTCATCGTAACTTTTCATGTTACAATATATATATATATATATATATATATATATATATAATATGAAGTTCTAAACAGAATGGGGGAAGAGCGAACAACATGCAGAACGTTGGCTATGAAAAGGATAGATTAATAGGCCACGTTTTAAGACATGAAGGTCTTGTAAAATTAGCATTAGTGAGAAGTGTGTGGAATACGCTAAGCAAATGACGGAGGATTAGGGATGTGCTAATAATGCGGAAACGGTAAGGCTTGTGCAAAATAGGTTAGCCTGGAGGGTTACATCAGAATAGTCTAAGGAATAAATGCTACAAAACCAACATATATAATGTCACATAAAGAAATGTTAGAGGCAGACTTCGATAAAGACCGGCATTGTGGTACGCCGGCAGAAGGCCGAAGAGACGCGGTTTTTGACGAGACGCGGCAGAAGGACTAGTTCAATTCTCGAACAAGTTGCCGTTATGACGGTAATGAGACAGAAAATTTTAATGTTAATTATATTCAAAGTTCTCGTCTGGACATGGTCAGAGAAGAATGAAGAAAGAAGAACACGTTACTCAAAATAATTACCATCACAACGGCAATCAGCAGACTGAACAGTAATTAAATAAAATTATAAAGATTACGTAGGAAATGAATTGATGACGATAAAATATGATGAACTTAGTGACATAACAAATGAACCACGTCTGAGGAAACCTAACTGTCGTTAATCAAGTTATTGTTTTGATTATTTTGGCAGGTTTTACCTAATGCAAGACATTCGGGATCGTAATTCGACGTGAAATCCCTGGGCCCGTTAATATATTGTAATGTAAAAACGCAGGTGCCTGCTGATTTTGGTTATATAGTTTAGGTTTAAGGTGCAAATGGAAAATGAATGCTTAATTTAATGTTATAATACGAAGGGAATTCGGGAGCAATTCTCGGTAATTGTTGTCATTGTGTAGTGCAGTTAGACCTACAATGAAGATAGTTTTGTGCGACGACAATAGAGGCCAACAACAATGAAGACTTAAATTGGCTAAAAGTGGGTGAAGTCCCGCATGGAAAATCCCGTTGGAAACTCCCGGAGCGTGTGTGAAAACCCGAGGGGAACCCCCGGGATTTTGTGTGAAAACCTGGTGGCGGGGAACTTCTGGGGCGATAAGTTAAAAAGGAGACGAGATGGTAGATGAGAGGCAAATGGATCAGACGAGGAGAAGAGATCAGTCGGGGAGAGAGAGCAGACGAGGACAGTCGGGAAGAGAAGGTAGATTGATGAGAGGAGGAGAGACGGCCATACGTGACAGGGGGGCAGATGGAGGAGACGGATCTGAGAGATCAGACGGGAAGGTGATGTGAGAGGAGTTGTCCTGGATCACACTACATTCCTGATGGCGGAAGTACTGTAGCTGCCGTGCAAACGCTGTTGAATTTTGTGCGAATAGCAAGCATCCCAATACAGGAAACTACAAAAGGAATAGTGAATGTGTTTTATTTAAGTTCTGTGTCTCCATGGAAGTGTAATAGGAGTTGGAAACATCAGCTGTGACTATCAATCTGCATATCTGCATCTTGACGATGCTGTCACGAGTAAAGTGAGTAGCCATATGGTGGATCGTAATTCCAACTCAGCACCTCATCGTAAGTAAGTCAACTGGGAAGGCGAATAAAACAATTTAATCAAATAATGGGAACAATGATGTAACTTTCAATAATGGTATTGCAGATATTAATTGTCTCAAATATCAGTAATTTAATCAAATAATGGCAACAATGATGTAACTTTCAATAATGCTAGTGCATTGTCTCAAATATCAGTAACGTGTCTTAAAAACCTAAGAACTATCTGGCAGGCAAAGTGTAACATATGTTACCAGAAAATAAACAATTAAAGCTGACATTCATGTTTTAGGGAACTAATATAAGTTATTGTATTACATAGCATATGTTTTTGGTAGAATGTGTGTCTTTAATTGACAATAACAGTCCTTTGCGTATCAAGACCAATCACTGTGGAAGATATGTCACTCAGCAATAAAATCTGAACTCTCAGTTAAGAACAAAGAGACTTCACTCATTAAAACAAAAATAGAAATAATAATAAAATTGAGTGCAGGACTATACAAACTAATAGTGCAGTGCGTACACAAGTGTGTAACCCTAGAAGAAAAACTAACCGCATAGTGTTGAATAATATATATATTAGGATAGATCTTTATTAAGTAAAACATTTAATGCTATATATATTTATGATAATATTTGTACATATCCAGTAAACATAATATTCTCAGTTGTAGCAAAAGAAAATTATAATATTTAAGGAATATATGCACGTATTGATAAGTATTTGTTTAAGGTTTAAAGTATAATTTCATAGGTAATATCTCCGCGTGGTCGAGTAAAGTAAATTATAATATAAATATATATATATAATTATTTAAAAAATATATATATATTCCATTAAACTGTAAAGTAAATCTAACAAACTAACTAATACCATTAATGAGAAATAAATAAGTAAAAAAAAATTAAAAAATCAAAATGGCTGACAAAAAGAAGCCTTTATATGAAGAAAAACTAAATAAACTGTTAGAATATGTTGACACGGAAATGAAAGTAGGAATAAAGGTAACTGAAGCCAAGCATAACAGCATAAAACTTAAAATTACAGAATCTTTTCTTCTTATAGCAAATTTGTATGGGCAAATCGAAACACTAGAAAGCGAATTAAAAAATGAAAAAGAAAATAATAAGGCCATGAATAACATTCCGGCGATGTCTTATGCAAATATAACAAAGAGGGGAACGGGAGAAGGAAAACATATAACTATAAACAGAAAGCCAGAAGGAACAATAATTTTGATTACTCCAAAGGAAGGAGAGGACACCAGAAAAACAGAGAAGAGAATTAGAGAGACATTAAACCCGAAAGAACATAAAATAAATATTAAAACCTTAAAAACGACAAAAAAGAATATAATTATTGAAACTGAAAGAAAGGAGGATTCGGAAAAAATTTTGGCAAATGATACTCTAAAGCAACACATGAATATAGAAAGGCCAAAGAAGAAAAAGCCAAAAATTATCATTTACGATATACCTAAAATGATGGAGAACGGCGAAATAATGGAATCCTTGTTCAAGCAAAACTTTGAAACACAACTGAGCTGGGAGGAATTTAAAGAAGAGTTTAACCTTCGGTTCAAAACCGGACCTAGGGAAAAGGATCAGGTACACCACGTCGCGGAAGTTTCTCCACGTATGAGAAACTTGATACACCAAAAACGGAAACTTTATCTTCCGTTCTTGGCAGTGTCGGCAAAAGACTTTTTAGTGGTTCCTAGATGTCTTAAGTGCCAAGACCTAGGGCACATTGCAAAGCATTGCCAAAGTAAAGAATGCAATTGCGCACACTGCGGAGACAGCGATCACGAAAGGAAAGATTGTACGAAGAAGGATCATGACCAAGTATGTGTTCCCTGTCTCATGAGGAAAAAGAAATGTAATAAAACTGGGAGAAATAGCAAGGAATGTGAAACATACAAATTACTATTGCAAAGAGAAAAAGACAAAACCAATTATGGAGAATAACAACACTTTACCACCAGTTAAACAGGAAACTAAGAAAAAATCTCCCCCTAGAGCTGCTAGAGACAGTAGAAGACTTCTAAAGCTCATACAATCTAAGAAGACTGCGAGCGCCACCACGGAGGAGAAGAGCACACAGGTATACCTAGGTGACTTGTTATACCCAAATCAAATCGATCCCAAAGCCATCTACGGTGATATTGAAAACAATGTCATGATAAGTAGAATAGAAGATCCCAACCACCTAACTAGATGTTTAAGATATGTTGTTCGACACCTTCATAAAAAAGGGAAAACAGTGCACTTCCCCTCTCCTGAAGCGGTTGATAGGTTGAAATTAAAAGTTGCAGGGCTACCAACAAACCCAACAGAATTATGGGATATAATACAAAGAACATTTAAAAGGCGGGACGAGGATGTGAACCTAGAGGAACTATATGCAGACTTTGTTACTACATATGGAAGAAAATCATTTGATCCTAGCAAAACCTCGTCCGACTGCTTCTACATCTCTCACGACCCTTAAAGTAACCGAATGAAGATAGCCCAATTAAATGCAATGCGCTGCAACACAGTGATGTACGAAATAAACAAATTAGTAGAAGAACTAAATTTTGACATAGTATGCCTACAAGAGCCCTACTCAAAAAACGGAAAACTTATAGGGATACCAATGTCGGCAAAAGTAGTAGCACAAGGAGATAAACCAATGGCGGCAATAGTAGTATATGCTAAAAATATAACAGTAGTAAAAGTCAGCCAGCTTTGCGATGAAAATATGACTTGCGCCGAACTATTAACAGAAAAGGGTACTTTTATCATGGCAAATCTATATTTTCAATTTTGTGAAGATATAGAACCGTATATTGAAAGAATCAGGAGAGTAAATGCAACGTACCTCAATAGGTCCGTCGTATACACGATGGACGCGAATGCCAAGTCGGCTCTGTGGCACAGTGGTATCGCAGACGAAAGAGGCGAATTACTCTCGGACCTTTTTGAAGAACTGCAAATTGAAGTGATCAACCGACCAAATAATCCCCCCACCTTTCAAAATCGTGCAGGTGCTAACTCGAACATAGATGTGACAGCCGCAAACAATAGAGCTTTCAAACTAATAGACAAGTGGACAGTGCTAAGCAACAAAACTATCAGTGACCACAACCTCATACAATTCGAAATATATAACAACGTAAATCAGGTAAATAAAGTGATACCTGATAGTACTTTCTACAACATCAGAAACGTAGACTGGAGCGCTTTCCTGGAAAGTTTTAATCCTCCAGATATGCCACAATTAAATAATAATGTAAACGAGAAAGCGAAGGAACTGGAAGAAGCAATTCACACAGCGGCAAACGGAATCATTAAGAAAAGAAGGATCGGAAAAAGCCGAGGCCTAGGATTTTGGTGTGATGAACTACAGAACCTAAGAAGCAAAGTCAGGAAATATCGGAAAATTTATCAGAGGTCAACGGATCTAGCCTCAAGAACAAGGTTACTAGATAATTACAGAGAAATAAAACAACTGTATAAAACAAGACTGGAGGAAATTAGGCAATACAATTGGGAAAGATATGTGAGTCAATGCGTAGTGATCGACCCTTGGGGTAAACCGTATAAGATACTGGCAGGAAAAATATCTAATCCAGAGTCCCTATCCACATTAAGAGATGATAACAACCAAATGACCACTGACTGGAAGTCGTCCGTAGAATTACTAATGACTAAACTTCTGCCCGATGACAGCATTGTAAATGAAACACAAGAACATCAAGAAATCAGAAAATTATGTGAGCAAGACTACAACAACGGAGGAATTGTGTCACCCTTTGATGAGAGAGAAGTTAAAAAAATAATAACCGAACTAAAATTAGGCAAAGCTCCCGGTCCTGATGGAATTCAAAACGAGATGCTGATGGCACTTTCTGACAAACTGGCCCCCTTCCTATGTGGATTGGTGAATATATGTCTAGCACAGGGAAGGTTCCCGAAACGCTGGAAGGTGTCCCGATTAGTAATTCTACTAAAAGATAAAGATAAGGATATTACAGACCCCAAATCTTACAGACCAATATGTTTAATCAACACGATCGGGAAAATAGTGGAAAAACTCATGTGTAAGAGACTTGAAGACTGCTGGATCCTGAGAGGGATTAATGACTGCCAATACGGCTTCCGCAAGGGAAGATCAACTGAAGACGCAATAAACAGAGTTCTACAGTACACAAAAAATTCGACCAAAAAATATATAATAGGAATTGCAGTCGATATAAGAGGTGCCTTCGACAACCTGTGGTGGCCTTCTCTGATGCAAAGATTACGAGACATAGACTGTCCGACGACACTATACGGCATGATTAAAGACTACTGTAAAGACAGAGAGGTAACGTTACAATGTCCACACGACCTGATCAAGAAGACGACCACAAAGGGATGTCCACAAGGTTCAGTTTGCGGTCCAGTTTTCTGGAATTTATGTATGGAACCCCTTCTGGACCACATGACTCAGTCAACTTCTGTTGGGGATATTGTAGCATATGCCGATGACATTATGATAGCAGTAGAAGGAACCTCCAGGTCAGAACTCGAGGCCAACGCGAAAACAGCCCTACAAGTAGTACATAAATGGTGCAACAAAAATAAAATGAGCATAGCTTATAATAAAACTAGTTACCTGTTGATGAAAGGAAATTTATCCCGCAACCCAGTGGTCAAAATATGTGACAACACTATAAAAAGACAAAAAAGCTTAAGGTATCTTGGAATTTGGCTGGACGACAAAAATACATTTTCGGACCATATAGATATAATAAAAACCAAAAGCATAAAAGTAATGAATCAAATTACAAGAGTGGCAACAATTAATTTCCAAATACCTTTAAATATTTTCAAATTATACCACAACTCAATATTAGCAGCAATCACAGGTTACGCAGCGAGCACATGGGCGCATAGATTGAGACTAGTTAAACCAATGCTAAAAATCCAACAAATTCAGCGGAAAACTTTGTTAAGAATATCAGGTGCCTTCAGTACAACCCCTTCAGAAGCACTAACAGTTCTCCTAGCTGTTGTCCCGTTGGATCTAGAAATCAGGAAAAGGAGCGCACAGTACTGGCTCAAAAAAGAGAACCAGTGCAAAGTCGTAGAAATTTTAGGCAAGGAAGCAAATACCAAAATAGAAATTAAAGAAGAAATATTAAACATTTGGCAAGAAAGATGGAATTCATCGAATAAAGGGAGAAGGGTGTACGAAATTCTACCTAACATAAGAGAAAGATTACAGCTTAGACACCTCAACCCAACCAAGGGTCTTATACATTTTCTTACTGGTCATGGTCCATACGGACAATATCTGGGAAGAATAAATAGCAGACCAGACAATCTATGTGCCTGTGGAGAGATAGGAACACCGGAACACGCCATACTGGAATGCCCCAATTATGAGGTAGACAAGACAATAAGAGAAACCTTAAGAAAAGAAAGTCTATGGGAAATAATAAGAAACCCACCACTCACCGCGGCTCTAGAAAATTTGACAAACCTGATATCCGCTTTAGAACTGACAAAATACAGGACTAAAAATATAGAAACTTAAATATTACATCATAAGACTTAATATACTCATCATCGGACCGAACATTCAAATCCAGGAACCGGATGAGTATAAGGACCAAAATATAGACATCACAACATAAAATAGAATATAAATTATAGTAATAGTAAGATTAATCAAGTAATTATCTTAAACAAATTACATAACTCTGCTAATACAAATACAGTCATAAATAATTAGAGTATAAAATTAGTAAAAAAAAATTTGAACCTACAACTACTCGACCAACGCGTCATGGAGATCCGGAAACGTGGGTCGTAACCGGAAAACCGGAGATGTTTCACAAACAAAATGTATAAATGTTGAAAGGATGAGGAGACAAAGAAATTAAGAATTCTCTCCTTCAGTCTCTCCACGAAAATAATATAATAATAAAACTAGTGTAACAGATGATGATCTTACATGCTAAAACAAATTTAAATATACGCATATAATTTATTATTGTATTCATACATATTTATATCTATGTAAAAAAAATGTACCAACAAAAGAAAAATATTGTTAAACAGACCTGTTATTGAATCTAGAAAACAGGTCAAGTAAAATTATAATCAATAATAAAAAAAAACTGCATTCCTGGATGTAAAGCAGCTGCAAGGCGTACTAGCAACTGCGACGTCACAACTGGTCGTAAATTTCGTACGAAAAACTTAACTGATTTTTAAACCCCATGTTTATTCGATGCGGAATAATATATATATATATATATATATATGTACCACATACTCGCACATGTTTCTACGCAGTTTTTTTGCAACGAAAGCCAACTCATTTTATTTCTATCTACAATGGGGTGAATTATTGCAGTGAAAATTTGATTTACTAAAAGATATAAAGGGTGTTGGAATCACTTTACATATATTGTTTCTTACTGTTGACGTCTCATTGGTTGATGCATGGCGATGGTGATGCGTGGTTGCAGCAGTCATGTCGACGCAGCTCAATTGGATTGGCCAGATTTTCTAAGTCGAAGACTGTTGCGAATTGGCTGGCACGTCTTATCCGTTCAATGGTACATTTTTAAGTAATTGCCTGTTCTTCTTAGCTTTCACATATTCCTCCCCGCAAATACTCTTTTAAACCAATCGGATTTCTTTCAATAAACTACGCAGCAGAATTACGATCAATCATCGAGGCGCTCTTGTTTCAGTGACAATGTCAATGACCGGCGTATATATATATATATATATATATATATTGTCACGTTTCGTAGGGATCGTGAGATTCAATAACACACACACGTAGAGGTTATAGGCGTTTAATCAACGGCGAAGTGCTGTACAAAGCTCGTACTGCTACAGACTGACTCCGATTTGGAATTCAGTCCTATTTATACATACATGGAAAATTCTAGAAACAGAACATTCTAGAAACAGAAAATACTAGAAACTAAAGGCAAACAATGTAAATAAATTAAACAAATAAAAATGGTTGCGTCGGCTGGGACTCGAACCCGAGTCTCCAAATCCGCAGTCCGGCTCGCTACCGCTCTGCCATCACTGCAGGTCTTGACATGTGGCATTGCTCCCTCCTTTGAAAAAACAGCGTCTCGCTGTTAGTTCTGAGCTGCCTTGAGTCCTCTGGATCTCGTCGTTGGCCCGACGTAAGTAGGTCCAGTCCTTCCTGTTCTTGGGCTGGCAGTCGTCATTCCTACGTCTTCGTCCGCGTCGTCGTCGGGTCGTGTTTGGTCTTCAACCTCCCTTTGAGCGTCGGGTTCATGGTATGGCTTCATCCTCAGTACGTGGACGGTGTCGCGACTCTTTCTGCGTCTCGAATGAGGATCATAATCCTCGACCTCATATGTGACGTCGGATAAACGTTTTAGCACACGGTACGGACCAAAGTACCGTTTGAGGAGCTTTTCTGAGAGGCCGACTTTGCGAATGGGAGTAAAGATCCAGACTAGATCCCCTGGCTGGTACAAAACTGGACGATGTCTTGCGTCGTATCGTAGTCGGTCCTTCTCTTGAGCTTGGAGCGTACGTATTCGGGCTAATTGTCGGGATTCTTCGGCCCTCGTTACTAAGTGCCCAATGTAAGGGTCATTCACATCGTCGGGATTGAAAGGTAATATCGTGTCCATTGTCGTTTCTGCCTCGCGACCGTGAACCAGGAAAAATGGTGTGAATCCCGTTGTTTCTTGCTTAGCGGTGTTGTAGGCGAACGTCACGAATGGAAGTACGGCGTCCCAGTTCCTCTGATCGACGTCGGTGTACATGGACAACATGTCGGCCAATGTTTTGTTTAACCGCTCGGTAAGCCCGTTTGTTTGAGGATGGTAAGCAGTCGTCATTCGGTGCGTTATTTCACACAGTCTATTGACCTCATGTATTAGTCTAGACTGAAATACCGTGGATTATAGTTCTTGGAGCTCCATGCCTAAGTATTATTTCTTCGACGACGAAGGTGGCGATCTCGGAAGCTTCCGCCGATGCTACGGCTTTTGTGACGGCAAACCGAGTTAAGTAATCGGTGCAGACAATAATCCACTTGTTTCCCCGGGATGATGTTGGAAATCTTCCGAGCAGGTCAATTCCGATGCGTTGAAATGGTGCGTCGGCCGGAGGAATAGGCAGTAGTCGCCCAGGTGGTCGTTGGGGAATCGTCTTTCTTCTCTGACACTCTCTGCAGTGGCTTACATAGTGTCTGACGTCCTTAAGTTGTCGCGGCCAATAAAATCGCCGACGGATTCTGTCATACGTCCTGACGACTCCTAGATGACCAGCGGTGGGTGCGTCGTGGAACTCCCGCAGAATTTCTAGACGCAGTTGCTTGGGGATGACTACCAACCATCTTCTTCCCAATGAGTCGTAATTCTTCTTGTGTAGTACGTCATTAATTATTTCGTAGTCCCCTTTCACGCCTTGGGAAGAGTTCAAAGCTTGTATAATCTCATTCAGCTTCGGATCCCTTCTCTGTTCCACCGAAATATTAGTCAAAGAGTTAAGACAATCCAGGATCTCACTCTTCGGTTCTTCGTCGTCGACAGGGTTTCGGGAGAGACAGTCTGCATCCTGATGTTTTCGTCCACTCTTGTACTTTATCGTGACGTCGTATTCCTGAAGTCGTAAAGCCCACCTAGCGAGTCGTCCAGAAGGATCCTTGAGTCCGGTCAGCCAGCAGAGGGAATGGTGGTCCGTCACAACCGTGAACGGTTTGCCAAAGAGATACGGCCGGAATTTATTTATGGCCCAAACAACAGCAAGGCATTCTCTCTCTGTCGTCGAATAATTCCTCTCTGCTTTGCTAAGTGTTCTCGACGCGTAGGCTATGACCTTCTCTTTCTTGCCGAATATCTGAACGAGTACAGCACCAAGTCCGTGGCCGCTGGCGTCAGTATGCAATTCAGTCGGTGCATTTTGGTCGAACAACCCCAGAACGGGGTCGGAAACAAGGGCTCGTCGCAGCGTGTCGAAAGACTCCTGTTGTTCTCTGCTCCAGATAAATTTGGCGTCTCCTTGTAACAATTTGTGTAGTGGCCGTGCCTTTCCACTAAAGTCTCGGACAAAACGCCTATAATAAGAGCAGAGCCCAAGAAAACTCTTAACGTCGTGTAGATTTCTTGGCCGGGGAAAGTTTGTTATTGACCTGACTTTCTCCGGATCTGGTCGTACGCCTTCCCGTGAGACTAGATGGCCAAGGATCTTTATTTCCTTTGCACCGAATAGGCACTTCTTTGGATTCAGTCTCAGCCCTGCTGTTCTCAGACACTCGAGAACAGTTCGCAGTCTATGCAGATGTTCGCTGAACGTTTCCGAGAAAACTATTATGTCGTCCAAATAGCAGAGGCACATAGTCCATTTCAAGTGGCGCAGCAAGTTGTCCATCATTCGTTCGAATGTTGCAGGTGCATTACACAACCCAAACGGCATAACTTTGAATTCGTAGAGTCCGTCTGGTGTAATGAAAGCGGTTTTCTCTCGGTCAGCTTCGTCCACTTCTATCTGCCAGTATCCTGAGTGCAAGTCCATGATTGAGAAAAACTTTGCCCCATTTAGACAATCCAGAGTATCGTCAATTCTTGGTAGTGGATAAACGTCCTTCTTCGTGATCTTGTTAAGTCTCCTATAATCGACGCAGAATCGCCAGGTTCCATCCTTCTTTGTGACTAGTACGACGGGTGATGACCACGGGCTCTGTGATGGTTGGACGATTCCTCGGCCAAGCATCTTATCCACTTCTTCTTTAATAATGCGTCGTTCTGCTGGTGATACTCTGTACGCCCTCTGACTGATAGGTGAGTAGCTTCCTGTATTAATTTTATGTTTCACCTTTACAGTGGTTGATTTTTCCCTGATTACTGCGTCGAAGCACGCAGAATATTTCTGAAGCAATTCAAGAAATTTCGTCTGCTGATCAATGGTTAACTGCGGCGCCAGTAACTTATGAAATTCGAATTCGTTGTTTTTCGTCACTGTAGGCATTCTGCGGCTGGGTGGATTTTCTTCCATAACAGTCAGATGTTGTTGTGTTATTAGCTCAGCCCTTGCTAAGCACATATGTCTCGGAAGAAACTGAGGTTCGTTCTGCCCATTAACTACCCATAAATCTCCAGTGCCATTCTTGAAGGATATGACCGACGCAGGAATAATGACTTGTGATAATTTCTTCTTCGCTTCAATTATAAGATCTACGTGGCCATTTAACTTAGGGCATGTGACTGTAACCTTGGTAGCGCTCGACGCAGGAATGGTCACATCGTCGAGAACAAATAACCGCCACGAATCCTTATTTCCTATTTCTTCGGTAGCTTGTAATTCGTCTAACAGAATTTCGGAACGTCCACAGTCAATTACGGCTTGCGAGCTCTTCAAAAAGTCCCATCCGAGGATAACGTCGTGGCTACATTGCGGCAGGACGATGAATTCGAACGGCTGAATTCTATTATTAATTTTCAGCCTGATGGTGCATCTTCCGGCTGGTTGCACATATTTGCCATCCGCGACCCTTAAAATAGTATTCCTGTTATCAGCGATCTTGGTCTTCTTCAGCTGTCGTCGAAACGTCTCGGAGATAACAGAGAAAGATGCGCCGGAATCTATTAGGGCTCGTACCGACTTGTGGTCCAACATTACGTCTATATAATTTCCAGACATCTTGGCGACGGTCGTCGACGGAGGATTTTCTTCTTCCGCGGCCTCACCTCCAGGGAAGGTCGCGTCATCTAGTTTTCCAGGTTACGTCGGCTAGGGGAGCGACCGAATGGCGACGGAGATCGGGAGCGACGTGACGGAGAGCGTCCTCTTCTTGCGGCAGGATGCGGCGACGACGACCTGTATCTTCCTCGAAACAACTCTGTTTGTTCGGCATCGTCATATTGGCGTCCATGGTCATATGCGTCCTGTTCTCGCCTAGTTCTTGCTTCAGCGAATACACGTCTCCTGTCCTTGCAGTATCTAACCACATGTCCAGGACGGCCACAATGGAAACACACAGGTCTATTATCCCGTGTCCTCCAGACGTCTGTCTTCCTTGGGGAGTAGGTTGCCTCTTCCTCCCGTGCAACTACTTTCGCATAGGTCGGCTTCCGCTTTGGAACGACCTTTCGCCAGGAGGACGTCGGGGTGGAAATTGGCGCCAAAACGCTTTCCACTTCCTCCCGGATGGTCTCTTGGATGGCCTCTGGTTCTGCCACGTCGTTTCTAAGGGATAGAGCACGCTGAATTTCTTCCCTTACTATCTGTCGAACGAGAGACGACAAATCATTCGCCTCTCCTACTGAGGCAATCGGCACAACGTTGGGAAGCCTCTCGAACCTTCGTCGAATTCTTTTTTGGTTCATCTCTTCGATGAACTGACAGTGCTTTACGAACTCGTCTGTCGATTTTACGTCCTTTAGTAGGAGGGCCTGATATAAGTCCTCCGCGACACCTTTCATCAGATGTGCCAGCTTTTCGTCTTCCCCCATATTTGGGTTTACTGTTCGGCACAATGCGAGAACGTTCTGGATGTAAGACTGGGCGTTCTCGCCACTTTTCTGAGCCCTGTATTTTAACTCTTCGGTGGCCTGCCGAACATGACGCTCAGAATCGCCGAATGCATTTTGTATCTCGGCCTTGAAAGTTTCCCAGCTGGTCAACTTTTCTTCGACATTTTCGAACCACTGTCTTGCGGTTCCGTCCAAATAAAAGTATGCATTTGCTAGGCAAATCGTGTCGTCCCACTTATTGAATTTGGCGACCCTTTGGTAGCCCTTGAGCCATCTGCCTGGGTCTTGTCCGGCGTCTCCTGTGAAGATGGCAGGGTTCCTTATCTGCTGCTGAACAGCAGCATAGGCCGGTGAGCTCCTTTCCTGGCGATCCATCACAGTGCTTGTTGGTTTTGTGTATGGTACGTACTCCGGATTCAAGCCTTGGAGTCTCCTGCTTTGTCGAGGTCTAATGGGAGCCACTGTGTGTTACGTTTAGATGTACCCGGCGCCTCCACCAAAAATGTCACGTTTCGTAGGGATCGTGAGATTCAATAACACACACACGTAGAGGTTATAGGCGTTTAATCAACGGCGAAGTGCTGTACAAAGCTCGTACTGCTACAGACTGACTCCGATTTGGAATTCAGTCCTATTTATACATACATGGAATATTCTAGAAACAGAACATTCTAGAAACAGAAAATACTAGAAACTAAAGGCAAACAATGTAAATAAATTAAACAAATAAAAATGGTTGCGTCGGCTGGGACTCGAACCCGAGTCTCCAAATCCGCAGTCCGGCTCGCTACCGCTCTGCCATCACTGCAGGTCTTGACATGTGGCAATATATTGTAATATACTTTTTTGTGTATAAAACATTTATTAATTAAAATTACAAATCTGATCAATTTTAACAATTTTGTTTATTAATTTACGTGAAGACACGGGCTTAATCCCAGGGGATTTTGGGTCTCTCAAGAGATGGAGTATGCATCAGCTGAAAATAGAAAGAAAATAATTGAATGTTAATTTTATTCAGAGCAATGAGCAAGTTTCACAGATTTTAGATCGCTTACCCACAATTACTGGCCCAACAAACATCCACCTCTCGAATGTTTGTGCGTCTCTGGATATCTGCTCCACTCTTCTCCCTTCTGCGGTCTGATCACTCGCCTGCCTACTGGGGTCGAGCCACGTCCTCTCGGGTCTGATCTGGTCTGGTCTGCCCCACTCTGCTCTGGTCTGCTCTACCCCACTCAGAGGTCTCTACCACGATCTGATGCACTCGTCTCGTCTGCCCCTCTCTGACGCACTCTCTGCTACCGTCTGATCACGAGCCACCCATCGGCTTCCCTTATAAAGCTTCTGGCGGGACTTCCCCTATTTCTTAACATTTCGGGGTTCCCCGCCCTCATTTTTCCCGCGGGGGTTCACCATCGTCATTTTTTATACAGGCAAAGCGGGCCTTCCCCGCGGGGAAAAACATCTTTCGGCCGACTATCCATTGTTGTTGGCCGAACTGCGCCTCATAACGCCACAACCTTACCAAAATCCCCTTTTTTATCACAATATATATATATATATATATATATATATATATATAGAGAGAGAGAGAGAGAGAGAGAGAGAGAGAGAGAGGCTCTCAAGGGGAAGATTATAGTGCTATGCATGCAGAAATATATTGTTAAAGATTGTGAATACTAGATTAGAGTCTCAGTATGCAAGTTTTCATGAGGACGACAACTCTTTTACCCATGTAAAGCCGATAAACAGGACTATCATTCCTAGACCCGGTTTGTAGAATGGATAGTAGTTCATATATAATTATGGTACTTGAAACTGACATTTACATATCTCCGTGTGGTAATGGCACAATTATCGTACTGCCATATCGTTGTATTTTAATTTAATGCATTGTATTCGGGATTTAACATTTTTTTTTGTGCAGCCCACCAATGACCCTGATGCGAACGTTAATCTTGTAATGAGTACGGTTTTTAATTTTTATTATTTGTTATTGTTAATGTTTTTTACATCTTGGATTTTACATGACAGTTGTATTTAAATTAAAATTTAATTAATTAAACTTATTCGATTTATGCTTAGTTTAAAACTACAATTAAATTTTATTGAAGCTATAACTCTCGTAAATATTATTGAATAATTTAAATATCAGAGTTTCTATTTAAAACTAACTTTTCCTTTGTCGTGGAGGTTGGTAAATCATTAATATATACAGTTAATTTATATAAAAAAGAATACAATTTTATTCAAATAAAGTATAACAATTGTTGATAAAAATATAGATATAAAAATAATTCATTTATTGTGGAATTGGGCCGGTTATTTGCTAAACTCAACTGAGAGCAATAATTTTATCTAGGGATATAGTGGGGGTAAAAATAAAACGTGACATCGGAATTTTAAAGTATACTCAAAACAACCAGGGGCGATTACCGTGAATTTGTACATCACCGCTCAGCATGTAAACCTGGTTGTTTGGTCAACTGCGGTCGCCGGAAAAAGCTACTCTCGAACGTCCACAATGAGCATGTGGATGAAGACAATCCTCCAGGTAATTGCCGAATCCATAGCAATTCAGTAGAGTCAATACTCCGCGAAATGAATTATGTCCGCAAAAAATATGAATGTCACGAAAATCTCCAAATATAAGGAAACTCTTATTTTATTGAAAATATCCCAAAATCTCTTATTAATGTACGAAAATATGCTCATTTACGTATTTTATTATTTTCTCTGGCTTTGTCTACCTTGCAGGGGTTGAAAGTTGGGTCCTGTCAGTCAAGTGGGAGTAATCCTTCTTTCTTTTCTCTTGGTGACCTTTTCTGTAATGCCCTTACACGGAGTCACAGGTTAGCTGTACATGTTGAGAAAGTGTCCCGGGGTCCCGGAATCTTCAGACGTGAAAATGGGGGCTATTATTTTCATTTCCTCCGGCGATTTGACACGGACCCTTTTCGTATCCTTTCCTTTCCTGCCTATTGCCGCAAGTGATGCATTTTTCTTACATTCTCGAAATGCAACGAAACATTGCTCATAGCAAATCTGTACCTCTCTTCCTTTGTCGAAACAACTGGTTTCTGCAATTCTCTCTCAACTGGATTTTAGTCGTTGTTGAAGTTACTTGTCATTGCAACGTGATAGATCGAACTGCTGCAATTAGCAAACTGAACCTGCTCAGAACAGTTCCAACTGGGAAACTACTCATACTCTTTGACCACGTAGCAGTTATGTACATATTTTTCTAAATTTTAGCCAAAATTTTGAGAACAAAAACTATTTAACACATTATTTCTATTGTCGAAGTTAATTATAATATTTCATTTATATATAAAAAGTGTTCAATATTGTAGTTTCAGAAAAAATTAAATTAAGAATACTGAGTTTTTTAAAATTTCTATTCAGTTTGAAGCTCAGCACACAATATGCGGATGCAGTGAAATACACGGAACAATATTTGTTTTCCTTAGAGCTTAGGTATATTATTTAAAACAGAGGCAACTTGATAACAATGACTAATTACAACTTCATCGACATTTCCTTTTAAAACTTTTTTTCTCATGTCTTGCACCTGCAGAATTTCTCTCAAGTGTAAATATATTTAATGCATAATATTCACAGTGGATTTTGTCACGGTTAATGATGCAATGTTAACAGAGCATAATAAATGAGTTCGAAAAGTGGATCATTTGTAAGTACTGTGGATTGCTATTTACTTTAATTGGTATTGCCGGTTTATTGAAGTAAGTTAATTGTTTGTTGACCTGAAGTTTCAGCATGGATAATATTGTTTTTCAGGATAATGCCACATGATGCCCTGTGTTGTCTCGGTTACTCGGTTACGTATATGAAACCCAAAGTTAATATTGTTTGTTACTGTTAGCTTCGGTACACCCTGTATTGATATATTTTATGTTATCCGTATTCCTGTTCGCATTTGATGTGAAAATTGTATCTTTTTAAATTTATTTATTGAAGTTGCAATCAGAATAATAAGCTCTAAAAGCTATATTTGATGTCTTTTAAGTGTCCTGATGGACACCAGCTTTGAGGTCATTGGCCAGCATCGTTTTAATCTTCTGTGGTTTTTGTACTGCAGCAGTGGTTGTATAAGAGGGTTGGTATGGTTTTCCAGTTTCTTGTGGTGTTTACTGGCTCTCTCTTGTATAACATCCTGGATGGAAGGAATGCCTAGGTCCTGATGTAGAGTTTGATTGCTCACATACCATGGAGCATCAACCATGGCTCTGAAGATTTTTGATTGTGCCCTCTGTATTATGGTAGTGTTGGACTTGCTAGCACATCCACAGAACTCGATTCCTATAAGCTTAATAATGGCTTTGTATATAGTTATTTTGTTCTCGAATGTACCAAGTACCAGTATAGTTCTTGAATACGCAAATCCATTTGTTTTCTTTTCTTATTTTCCAGGTTAATTTTGAGTCTAGATGGATTTCGAGATATTTTACATGCGTTGATACCGGGAGTTGTTTGTTGTTTATAGTTACTGGTGGGCATTGTTGTTTTCGTAAAGTAAACGTAACCTGTAAGGATTGTGTCTCGTTAATTTTGACTTTCCATTTATCGGACCATTCTTGAAGTAAATTAAGATGGTCTTGTAAAAGTACACTTGCTCTTACTGTATCTTCATTAGTAGCCATAATAACCGTGTCGTCAGCAAATGTCCCCGTAATTGTATTAGTGTACTAGGGAATATCGTATGTATTAAATACAAGATGGGTCCTAGGACACTTCCTTGTGGAACGCCTGCTTTGATTAGGTGAAAGGTGGAAGTTTCACCGTTTACACTAGTTTGGATTTTGCTATTCTCCAGGTATGATTTATTAGGTTGTAGAAAGGCTCCGGTATTAACTGTTTGATTTTATAAAGAAGACTTGGATGAAATTGTATTTAAATGTATATAAAGTAAAGTTATTTATAGAGCTTAATATTTATCATATACAGAAATTTTTTTACTGAAAATAATGCTCAAACTACTTCAATACTATAATTGGAAGCGGAAATTTCTAGACAAGTAACATTTGGTCATTTTAAGCCTGAGCTCTTTTTAACTCCTGAAGTTACACTATTAATATCAGAAAATCGTCAGAAGAAATAATATTACAGTATTTTGGTTATAATGCATTTATATTATTTTTAAACTGTTTTCATAAAATGAAATGATTGCCATTTCCAGATTTACAAAACAACTCCCAAACCAGTAATGAGAAACTGAAGAAAAAATAACAAAGAATTATTAAAAATATTTTCAGTCTACCACAGCCTGAAGAGTGTTCTAAGATATCACTGTTAAATAAAAACAATGTTTAATTAAAATGTATGGAATTATAACAGATGTCTGAATTAATATACTTATATCAATGGCGGATACAGGTGTAATAGGGAAAGCTAATTTCAAAGTTAGTTAAGCTCTTTGGCTGTAGCCCATGAGGAACGCTATGTCAGCAATCCCCTCTCTGGAAGTACCTAGACGCTGCATTCACGAGAGTTTGCCTTCTTCCTTAAGCCCCGTCCACACTTGCGAACAACGAACCGAACACTAGGCTGTGCGCATGCGCTAGATCAGCCTGGATTGCTCGTCGTGTTTTCCGTCTGTTGTCGGTATTTTGGCGAAACATCAAAGGAATGCTCGGTTCGCGTGCGTCGTAGTGTGGACGCCAGCCGAGCCGAACCGAGCTGAACTCTTTGGCTTGTATCAGAGAGCATAGTACCTTGGCTTGTGTTCTTTGATTGTCTCGATCATCAAGATGATGATTGGGATTGGTCCCAAGAGCGAACTCTGAAATTTATCGATGCTGTTAGGAGCCACCCAGCTATATGGGACTTAATAAATGAAACAAACTGCGCACCTCTCACAAAATTATAAAATCTATAGTCAAATTTATTTTCAAAATACTTCACATAATCCTTGTTAATCCAAAAAAGGATGAAAGCTTGAAAATATGGATTACTGTAATGTATTTCAACCGCTACTGCTCGATCACATTAATTTGTAAATGTAACAATAGTTAAAAGAAATACATAAGAATTTTAGTATCAATAAGGCAGGTGGTCACGTGCAATTATCCCTTAAATAAATTAACAATGAAAGATGTGAAATTATCCTTCATTATAGAAACACGATAGCACGTGACAAATAATTGTACGAACACAAAAATTATTATAATTAAGTTTTAATTTAAAAAAATATTATAAGTTGTTTTCTATTACTTTACATCGCAATACAAATAAAATAAATTACCTTTAAGCCTCGTCGACACTTGCGAGAAACTTGCTCGGTTCGGCGTTCTGGTGCTAGCGAACACGCGCGAAGCGAGCGGCCTACGAACACGAGCCACAAGAAAGGAGTCGATCATCATCTTGAAGACATTTTACTCCAAGCAGAGAGGTTAGCAACCAGCAAGTGATTTGATTGTAAGGAACGAGCCGAGAAAAGATTTATTAAACGCAACATATAGGAAGCGGGTAATTTATTTTATTTATAATGCGATGTAATGTAATAGAAAACAACTTATAATATTTCTTTAAAATGAAAACTTAATTATAATCATTTTTACAATTTCGAAATTGATTTCATTTAATAATACTGATGTTAATAAAACCACACACAAAGTTTAGTGTTCTTTCAATTATTTGTCACGTGCTATTGTGTTTTTATACGGATAATTTCACACCTTTCACTGTTAATTTATTTAAGGGATAATTGCACGTGGCTACCTGCCTTAATGATACTAAAAATCTTATGTATTTCTTTTAACTATTGCTACATTTACAAATCAATGTGATCGAGCAGTAGCGGTTGAAATACATTACAGTAATCCATATTTTCAAGCTTCCATCCTTTTTTAGATAATTGTAAAAACTTAAACACGTGTAATACGTATTTTAAAATGTTTTTACTTGTATATGAAAGAAATTTAGGATTAATATCCAATGGTAAATGTAGATAACTATTAATTGTACTCACCCTGTATAATATTTCATGCCATGAGAATTAAAGTAACAACGCTAATTGCCACATTATGTTAAGTATTTTCAAAAAAGATTTGACTATGGATTTTATGATTTTGTGAGAGGTGCTGAATTTGTTTCAATTTTATGCCCAAGTCCCATATAGCTGGGTGGCTCCTAACAGCATCGATAAATTTCAGAGTCCGCTCTTGGGGTCAATCCCAATCCGACGTCGTCATCATCATCTTGAAGGTATATCGCAAATGATCGAGACAATCACAGAACACAAGCCAAGGTACTATGATCTCTGTTACAAGCCAAAGAGCTCAGCTCGGTTTGGCTCGGCTGTCGTCCACACTACGACGCACGCGAACCGAGCATTCCTTTGATCTTTCGTGAAAATACCGACAACATGGAAAACACGGCGAGCAAGCCTGACTCATCTAGCGCATGCGCACAGCCTCGTGTTCGGTTCGTTGTTCGCAAGTGTGGACGGGGCTGTAGTGTTAACTTGAATTCTCAAAACTGCTGCATTTGGGAATAAACTCTTTCCTATTTAGACTTGGTTGAGCGACACCCATAATCAAGCTATCCACTGGTCAACTCCAGGGTTGACTCTTTCCCAAACTACCGAAGAATCTTCCATTCCTATCAAGAGAAATCGTTTCCTATTTCCTGTGATACTCGTCAAAGCCACGCGACGGGTGTTACACAGGGGGGAACGGGGGTAATGAAAACTTGCCAAATTTGTAAACGTCCAAACTTGACCGTCTCAGAGGGAAGCTTCAATCGAAATTTGGCATACTTTATTCAAAATTTAAAAATTTATCACCTCGAGGAATCATGATTGTAGAGAAAAAACTTCGTTCAATCTAATTAAAAACATTCTGAAACCTTGGTCGACAATTTATTTACCTTAACTGGTTGATAATTTATTTCATTTTCGGTTTAACTTTGTATGTTTACCGATTTGGCATTATCAAATTTTGAGATTTAACCCTTGAGAAGTTCCAAAACTGGTGACGAAACGTCTTTTCATCTCAATAAAACTGTGTGAAAACCTGGTCCTTAATTAATTTCATTTAATTATTAGAATATCCAACGTTAATTCATTTACTACAATTGTTCTATTTGGAATTTTGTGCACGATGTTCATTTTAATCACGTAATAGTAATTATTCTTAAAGTAATCTTTATTCGGAAAGCATTATTATCTATTAATATGTAAAACAAAGTAATAGATATAAAATAAAAAAGATTGAAATGATTTAAAGTTGGATTAAATAATTATTATACTAATCAAATATATATTTTACAGCCTAATTATGTGTGATTAGTGAATTGGTAGGTGAGCTAGCTTAGGTTTTTGGGAATGGAGATGTTGAATCGGTCAATTGTTTTTTTTTTCATTATTGTTAACACGCCTGCTAGTGATATATATTCTAATTGTAGTAAACTCATTAAAATACAATGCAATATATATTATTGCGAACTGAAAAATGCATTTCATTTACAAATGTTTTCGGATATACTTCAATATAATTTTTAAATGTTTTGTCGCTTATTAATTACATGTAATTCCATTATTTTATAGAAAATTTTTTATATTTATTAAAATTTATTAGTTGAATATTCTAGTTCACGGTACAAAATAATACACATTATGTAAATTCGAACACTGAATTTATCAGTAGTTATCTGAAGATAAATTTGTAGTTGTTGTTGCGGTATTCATCAGACTGGCCTGATGGAACCGTCCATGCTAACTTATCTTGAGCAAGCCTTTTATTACCACATACCACATCCTACCTAATCTTTTAGCGGCTTCTATCCTTGGCCCCCCTCTTCTGTTCTTACCGCACACTAATGCTAATTTTACAAGACCCTCATGTATTAGAACGTGGCCTATAAATCCATCCCTTTTCTTCGTCAACGTCTTCCATATTGTTCGCTCTTCCCCTTTTCTTCTTGGAACTTCTTCGTTAGCGATTCTATCCACCCATCTGATTTTCAGCATTCTTCTATAGCACCATATTTCAAAGGCTCCTATATTTTTTCCATTTTGAAGCTCCTACCGTCAACGTTTTCCGCCCATATTGCGCCACACTCCATACGAATATTTTTAGGAATGATTTTCTAATATTCACACTTATATTACCCGTAAGTAAATTCCTCTTCTTCCCGAAAGCTTTCCTTGCCTGTGCTATCCTACTCTTCATGTCGACTATACTTCTACAGTTCTTAGTTATTACGCTTTCGAAGTAGGACAACTTCCTAATTTCCATCCAAATATCGCTCTAACACCCTTTTCTTATTCCGTTTCCCATACTACACTCCATTACCTTGTTTTCCCTCTATTAATTCTCGTATTGATCTCTTCCTTCAGGACCACGTTCATAATATTTATTATGCTTTAGAAGTCTTCTTCTGACTCCCCTAATCGGCAAAGCATAGGGATTTTATTTCTTCTCCTTGCAGAATGATTCATTTTCCATGTTTTGTTTCAACTTTCTTCATCGCCTTCTTATAAGTTTTACAAAATGGGCGACAGACTGCATGCTTGTCTTACTCCTTTCTGCTGACTGCCTTCTGTAAAGGTTATGTATAAGGCTTCTTTCTCGATATTTTATTCCCGTGCTCTTCAAAATCCTTAATAGTGTGATCCAGTTCACATTATCAAACTCTTTCTCTAAATCTACAAATGCCATGAATGTAGGCCGGTTTTTTCTTATCCTGTCTTCTAAAATTATACGCAGAGTCAATTATGGTTCTCTGGCCCCTACATTCTTCCTAAAACCAAACCGATCTTCTCCTAACTCGCCTAATATTTTATGCTGCATCTTCCTATATACTATAATATATGTTAAATAGGCACCAATAGGGCTCTTCTTCCGTAAGTTTTAAAATTTTGTTTTTTTAAGATAATAATTGCATGCCTAAAGATAACAATGAGTTACGATATGAAAATTAAGTTGCTGATAGCGAATTGGTGTCACACGCTTTGTTTAAAACTTTGCACTCGTAGCAAATTATTCTCAACTGTTTAACTTATAGGGTACCGGCCTGTTGTGGTGAAAGCGTCAGCGTCACAGAGGTCCCGGGTTGGAGTCCCAGAACGGATGTTGATGTTTATGCTCGTCTAGCTCTGGAAGGAGGATCACTATGCTGCCACTCCAAGAAATTATCAATATGTCATGACAGATGACATTATGGCGGTAGTCCTGATTGGTCAAGACCCTGAACAATCCAGCAGCGACAATGAGAAGAAGTTAATTTATTATCATTAGAGAGAAGTGTATGGGGTAAGAACAGTAGAGGGAGACAAAGGAAGGAATACACTAAGCAGATTAGGGAGGATGTGGCTTGTGCTAGATATAAGGAAATGAAAAGGAGGTTTGTATCAGACCAGACTTAGGACTGAATACCAACGGCAACAACAAATGTGGCATCTAAATGTATTTCATTAAAATTCATAAGATTAATTATTACTACAGACACCTCACGTTGGGTGTGATTTTATTATTTCGGTAAGTTACAAATATACTTATCTCTATTCTGTTATACAAAATAACAACAAATTTTACTTCTTTCCTTCCTTCAACGCTCTTTTGGAAAATAGCAAACCATTAAGTAACATAATTGTAAAAATTATTCATTTTGGGGGAAAATAGTAATACACAAAATATAGCTTTATTAAGACTAGAAATATTTGTTTTGGCTTGCGTCACGGGGAGATAAATTGCGTCAGAACTATATACTTCCTTGATTTCATCTTTTTCAACAGAGAAGTCGCTAGCATTATTTTTACAGTCGATGAAAAATGTAATAATTTACTATTTCTAACTTTTACCATAAAATATACTGGTTATAAGGTAATGAAGTGTAGTATGGGAAACAGTGGAATAAAAAAGGGTGTTAGATTGGGAAGGGATATTTTGACGGAAGTTAACGAATTCTGCTACTTGGGAAGCGTAAAAACTAGGGATGGTAGAAGTATAGTACACAAAGAGTAGGATATCACTGGCAAGGAAGACATTCGCGAAAAAGAGGGATTTACTTACGGGTAATATAAGTGTAAATATTAGGAAAACGTTGCTAAAAATGTTTGTATGGGACGTGGCGTTATATAGTGCGAAACGTAGACATGAATTGAGGAAAGGAAAATAATAGAAGCGTTTGAAATGTGGTGCTATAGGCGAATGCTGAAAATTAGATGGGTGGATAGAATCACAAACGAGGAAGTTATAAACAGAATAGGGGAAAAGCGAACAATATGGAGGACGTTGACGAAGAGAAGGGATAGATTAATAGGCCACGTTTTAAGACACGAAGGTCTTGAAAAATTAGCATTTGAGGGAAGTGCGTGGGGTAAGAACAGAAGAGGAAGACAAATGATGGAATACACTAAGCAGATTAGGGAGGATGTGGATTGTGCTAGCTATACGTAAATGAAAAGGCTTGCGCAATAAGTTAACATTGAGGGTTGCATCAGACTAGTCTAAGAACTGAAACTGCAACAACAACGATGAATGGAAAAAGATAAGATAATAATTTAAAATACTCCAATGAATATAATAGCCTTCGGATGATCGTAATAAGGGCCATTGTGTATGAAATGTATTTTTGTTAAACGTGGACAAACATATTGTCAACATATTTATGTGTTTTTTTAATTTGGTGTTTAAAACTGATGGAGTAGGTTGAAAAAACTTTCAATAATATAATTTTATAAGTAAAAATTATCAAACTCTTTCAGACTTTATGTTTAACAATTTCCAAAGAGTAAATATCAAAGTTTCGGTACGTATTGTACCTTCCTCAGGTTATTATCCTGTGTAAAATTTATTGGTTGGTCTATAAATTTAGTGTAACTAAAATTGACAGTTGATGTTTGATAATTAGTTGCGTACCTTTTTTCGTATTGTACTATATTACGAACAAAAAATTATTAAATGTTTGGTTTTCTTGTTAACACGAGGGTTATGAATGTTTCTCCACAGGATAATAACCTGACGAGGGTACAGATACGTACGGAAACGTTGTTTTATCCTCTTTGGAAATAGTTGAAAATAAATTCTGAAAGTGGACGAAACTCTTTACTTAGTATTACAAAAATCAGATGTGAAAATCAGACCTATTAATATAATTTTGTATTAATTCTTTGTTTGTAGCGCGAAGTGGGCTCATCAACACATTTTGGCAGCAAAGAGCAAAGATATTACGATTACAAAATGACTCTTCTTGGTGGTAAACCTCTCACTCTGAGACCAGTAACTCGAAAAATGTACCCATAAAACGGATATTTTTCTTGCAGCTCCAAAGGAATTTCTGCGTTAGCAGAAGTCACGAACAACTCCTCGTAATTCGGACCTCCAAATGCTAAGGACGTAATTTGATAAGACGGGAACCTTATTGAGTCTATTATTTTCCTTGTTTCAGGATCTATTCTGAGAATCTGAAATTTGAGGAAAAATTTATATCAGAACTTAGCAATATTCAATAAACTTACGTCAAATAAATAACTGCTACTTTATAATACTTGTTAATAAATAACTAAAAAACACAAAAATCACAAATTTTGAAAGGAGACGGAAAAACACGTAATAAATCACATTTAAATTTGTATACTTATCAGTCACTTAAGAATATCAGCACTAATTATTACCGTCCGGTAATCGGTTCCATTATTACAAATTTATGTTAACACTCGTAATGTAATAGAAGAGTACATACATTCACACTTTGACAAACAAATTTTATATTTTACAAGAAAACACTAACACAAATAGTGTAGCAAGATAACAAAAGATAACAAAAGGTTATAGACGAAAAATATATTTCTGACGATTCAAATAACAAATGACAGGATCATATCAGTACCAAAATGCATTTCAAGCATATAAATGTGTTAGATACTTAAATCATTTAATGTGAATCTAAGACGGTGTATTAACATTTTCAGCAGAGCAGTCTGGGTATATTTTAATAATTGTAGTCAAGATTGATGAAAAAATAATATGTATGAAACAAGTGTTACAATTCTATTAAATAAATATACTTCCCTGACGAAAATATCAATCGTTGATTAATATTAACTAAATTATTACTCGTATGAAAGTAATCGAGTTAATGATAAATAATTAAACGTAATAATCAAATTCTACTGCATGAGATTAGATCGTATGTAGACTCAAGGGAAATTCTGCTCCTAAAATATGGAAATATTTATATAACAGGTAAATTAATGTTAACTTTAATATTTCAACAGATAAATAATTTGTTCCATTTTAAATACAAGTATGCGTAGAAATATTGCGTTGGGTTTTGTTCTTTTCGGACATTGCATTGTCGCTTGTTTATCGACGTTTCCATCATTATATCCGGGAACTTTCAGTTCTAAACTGAGTCTGCCGTCCTTCCTCGACTGCGTTACCCCTAGAAGCTGAGGATATCCATCAACACCAATTAGGATCATTTTGAGAATTTCATTCTTTCAAGACTGTTTCTTGAGTTAATAACAGAGTAGGAAAGACGTACTATCCTTGCCTGCTATATAAAATAATGAAGGAGACAATTATGAAAACATTTCTTTAACTTTCCCCCAAAATAGAGCGTTTGTAAACGATTAAGAATTAAATATCTATTATAATTCTTCTTCTTATAAGGCCCTACAACGTTTCTTTAATGAAATATTTTGTCCTGCTCTACAACAGCCTTCCATTTTTTACCGTCGTGAACCAGTCTCGTCCAGTTTCTTGGGTTTGCTTTAACGAAATCCGGCTTGAAAGTCACTGATTTTTTCTATTGACTTTGCCGGTTTTTCTTCTTTAAATCTATCCATATGTGGCGATTGTGTAGGGCGTTTAGGTTAGCAGACCAATAAAATGATGCCCCAACCTAGTTCTTATGAAGAAAACTGACATTTTATTTTTTATTCCCTTTAATTAACACGTTTCTTTTCCATAAGAAATAATTTATTTTATATTCCCCTTAAATGTTATATAAGCAGCAATTATCAGATTGGAAAAAAAAATGTTCGTAATTTATCAATTTATTTTATTATTATTATTCTTTCGTAGTCTAACGTTTGCAGTTCACGCAATTATTATCATCGAGTTTGTTGGACTTGGGGAAGTAACGTAAGACTTCTGCAACTGATTTTAGAGCGCAACCATGAAAAGGACTCCAAATATATATTGTTATAATGCCAAGCTGGACGCCGAATGGACAAAAAGGAAAGATCAAGGTAGTTATCGGAGATTCACAGTATAACGTGGTTGTAGAATAAAACCTGGAAGGAGGAAAAACTTACATAGGCCTTAAAACTTATCCGCTAGACATCGATGCGTGAGGTATGATGTAACATTATTATTTTGATCAATAGCTAGTGGTCCTTAATGTTAAAATCAAATTCCTATAATCAATAGAGAAGCGAGTTTCAAGACGCTTTCCCGTTTCCCGTTATTTAGTTATTATCCTACTTCTAGACTGCTAGAGTCACACCCCTGACTGAAAATTGGGAAAGACGACATCCCCAGGTATCCGAACAGATGAGAAACGATAACGAAGATGAGAACACAATGCTGAGACAATGGTTCAGTGATCCTGACAGTGAGGAACCGGAATAGTGTTAACATATCATATGCCTGTTTTAAAAGAATATATTCCCTCATCATTTGTAATGGAGGTGAATCCTTATGGTATGATCTCATCTCTCACAGGTCAATCTTTCTGAAGAGACGAAGTGGATGACTTCTTCTCCTTCTGGTTTTAACCTAAGATTCCCACATGGTATGTCAGTCAGGCCTTGGGTGCACGGAAAGAGGTGTCCACTGTTTTTTATTAGAACTGTCGACTAACTGCCTCCTTAACTGCTTGAGGCATGCACGACCCAATTCTGCTTTCCTGTCAGCGAAAGGTGTGGGATGTGTACCAACAGCCTGATGTAGGCTTCCTAAGATTTTCATTATATCACTTTTAGGTGAATAGCGGGAAGGATCGTTACACTATAGGCACGGGCACTAGTTTAAACTTTAGCTGTCCTTATAAATATGTTAAAAAAGGAGAGTTGCAATCCTCATGTAGTCTAGAACCTTCGAATAAACGTAAACCATTCGTTTCTTTTACTCTATATTTATTGTTGGCACAGTTAAAGTCGTTGAAATAAAAAACAGTTCTTCTACGGTTAATGTTTGTAATAAAACCTTTGTGTGCTTAAATTTTTAATAAAATTTTGTTCCATTAAAGCAAAAATTCCGTAATCTTTTGTTTTCTATAAATATAAGTTCTGGCAGCCTTGTAACCAGGTAGTGAGATTTAATCAGTTGATGTCAAGATCTATACCCAGTGTATAAAACGTTTGTATTTTCCTTATTACAAATGAAGCTTTAAGCATGTAATAATAACCATACTCATAGAATTATATATTTATAACAATAATGATAAATACCTGTGCTCCTTGTATACAAGCGACCCAAATTTTGCCCTCACTATCGACGGTCAAACCATCAGGAAGACCCTTGACCCCATTTTTCTTGTAGTCAAATAATACTTTTGCATTACCTGTAATCATACACGTCGTTAGTAAGTTGAAATGCCGCTTACTTTCCTGTACACAACCAGGTCGTACTTATAGTTCCTTTCAAAAGATTGTAATCAAAGACGAAGATGACTGCTGCTCCTGTGTCAGCATAATACATCTTCTTGTTGTCCAAACTCCAGTCGATGCCGTTGGATATCGTGACACCTGTGGCTTGAATGTTTGCTGTCTTCTTTTTGTTTAAACGGAACAGAACTCCATCATTAGGAACATTCTCGACTATTGAACCTATTCGCGGCCCCACGGTACCTTAAACAAAAGTTGAAAATATATTTAAAAATTGGAAAATTAAGGATTGCTATTAAACAGCTTCGTAGTAAATGGTAAGCATACAGAAATATCTGTCCATTGTTTTGTGATTGGAAATTATTGTTGTCTAATGCTATTATAAAGAGTGCATTAAATTCAGTTCTATGAAGATTACTTATGGGAATATATTCAAACATTTTTACATATATTTTAGTTTGTGAAAAGTTGGCATTCCATATGAACAATGCCTTACATTCATTTCCTTCTAAACAGAGTTCAATTACGATACGTAGAAAACTTGAAAATTAAAAGATATCAAATATCACATTTTTGAGAATTTAAGGTGTGGCTAAATCTAATATCTTCGTCATTTTTATATTTTTGTTTCATTCATTCATTACCTGACCAAAGACGCCCGAAGGCATCTGCTTTCCCATCGTTGACGCGTGATCCGTCCTTCGGGTTTGTAACAGTAGTCAATATTTTCACATTTGCAGGTTTAGGGCTTATTCCGTCCCAAGTCATCACAGCTACTGAGGGTCCTAAACCGATGACAAATTTATTCCTCTTTCCTTTTATTGGGATCACGAAGGAAACCAAATTATCTGAAAATATTGATTGAAATGAATCTTAGATTAAATTACGTTTCTTTTGCTTGTATGTGCAAGCTCTACGTTTCTTGAACAATCTGTGGATAGCATGAGGAGTGAATAAACTTCGGTATCGACCGTAAAAATAAATATGATCCAACAGATGAAACGAAAGAGGTTTTTCAAGAATGGGATAATTTTTGCTGCGATTGCGCGTTTCGTCATTATCAAGGCATTAACCAAGTATATAATTTTATTTTTGAATATAAAATAGCAATAAATACTTTGAATATATGTTTAGAGAGAATAATATTTCTTTCTTGTCATAAGAGTAGGTTAAAAACAATTTTTTGAAGGAATACTCTCTTGCTTGTCTTGTGCAATACAGGCAATAAAGGTTTTGCGACTATTATTTTTATAGCTATGTGTTTATCAAATTATTGACAGAATCCATGCAATGTTATATAATTAAATATTTACTTATGAATTTAGACGTGATGTTATGTTATACGTTTTGTAGTAAACTACATTAGTGGACATTAGATATTAAGTAGTTGTTCAGTAATTATTAAAATACATAGATTCTTGATTTTATTATCAGGCTGACCGCATGGGATACACGTTGTTTGTTCCATGTGCGGGGGAGGGGATGAGAAAATAACGTGGGAACATCTATCTGAAGAATTTTGTGGGGTAGGCCAGCACAAAGAGGTGTGAATTTTTGCGTTTACCTGACTGCGCGTGCCAGCGCACTATTTATTTCTCCCCACCAATGGTCAAAATGGCGAGGATTGCCCAAATTCGCGGGAAATTAGGGGCGTGTTCTACCCAAAATTATTAGGTGTGATTAGTGGTCTAGATGGAACGAGAAAAATTACGTGATGACGAAAAAGGCGTGGAAAGGACAGTTGGTGTGGAGATCGAGCGGAGGACGGTCGAGTGAGTTCTGAGCCGAATAGTTGGTGTTGAGATGGAGAGAAGAACAGTCGAGTAGATTCTGAGATGAGGAGTTGGTGTTGAGAGCGGGAGAGGAGAAGTAGAGAGGGAAGTTGGACAGTAAGTCCAGAGCCAGTAATTGCTCCTGGGCGGTATAACTTTGCCGTAAGGAAAAGCAAAGCGGAAACCAGTCATCAACTTTTACTACGGGGCGTGGAAGTAGCAGGTAACCAGTTGCCGAGTCCGGCGATCAGAGGCCGTCAACGACGACACAGCAAAGGGGTCCTGGTTCCGTCTTCCTATACCACAGATGAACATCGGAGACGGAGCAGACAGCAGCAATCAGTCACAGTAATAGCCCAAACAGATCAATCAAAAATGTTCTCACGGTGACGCGATAATTTCGTTCTAAATTCTGGGTACTAAAATTATTTCTTTTCCTTGTAAAATTTCAAAGGGGTTAATTTTAACGGCGCGGTAGTTTTCTCCGTTTAAGATTCTAAACGTAATTGGTGTAATTTTCCTAACCACCACGGTCAAGGTTAATTGAAAACCTAAAGTATTTATCCCCCGCCACAGTTTTTAACAATTACATCTATTTAAAATTCAGATTCTATTATTATTACTTATTACTTAGCTGCTATTGGGCACTTGTCCGGTGGCAGCTATATACAATGAAAACACAAATACAATTACAAAAAGAAAACACAAATCACACTATGGAAGAATTTTGAAGTGTACATTTTGATCTGAAAAAAAAAAGGAAAGGAGTCACACAGAAATCACTTCGCCGCACTTCACTATTATCACTTCACTGATTCGAAAAAATACTACTCATTTAAGTTTTCTTAGTTTATTACTAAACTGATTTACGCTACCCGGAAAAGTCGTCAGTATTTTTTCAGGCAAGGAATTCCAATCGCGTATTGACCTATTTGCAAATGAAAATTTTCCTACGTCTGTGCGTTGCCCTTTTTCTTTAATTTTGAACGTGTGATCATTTTTAGAAATATAATTCGGCGCCGTAAGATGGTTTGCTATTTCTTTCCAAGCCCTGTGGTTCACCCTTATAAGCTTTATATATTGCGCACAACTTCACGTTTCCTTCTATTGCTGAGACCTTCTAAATTGTTCGCGAATCGACCCCCAAACATCTTTTCAGTCCGTTTTTGTATTTTTTTCAACGCTAGAATGTGTTCATTTCTACGTGGATCCCAGCACGTTACCCCATATTATAAAACTGGCCTGACCAGCGTTTTATAAGCAGAAATCTTGGTTTTTCTCGTGCTTTTCCTCAAACCAAGTTTACAAAGTGAAGCAGCAGCAGCGCTCTCCACCCTTTACCTTGCTCACCTCATTACCCCAATTTAAATCTTTAGTGATTGAGATCCCAAGATATTTACAGTTATTTGACTCCGTTATAACTTTTTTTGCCATTTTATATCTATTGGGAGGGACATTTCTCTTTTTTGTAAATACGACTGCCTCACTCTTCGTTGCATTTATTTGCATTTTATTTCTGACCTCAGGAATTGAATAATGATAAAAGATTTTAAACAATATACATGCTAACTCATTTCTTGATCAAATAAAGCGTGTAAAAATTTTCCAATAAAATTTCTGGACCTAATTTGAAGTTATTATTGCGAAAACTCCCGTGGAATAGTTGTGTACTCTGCGTTGCTCGAATATGTATTCCTATTAAAGCCTTGCAGTGTTTCATTCACGCAGTATTCTTAAGTGAGTTGCCGTGTAACCGATGTTGCGACCCAGGAACATACACCTCTCAAAAGTAATCAATTAATAAACTAATTATGTAGTTGACGAAGATAGCTTACTTAATTAAAAAAACTATAGTAACAGTTCATCAAACACAAGGTGTTCATTAACTTGTTTCTTGACGCGTGTACTTATCTAAAATTTAGATAAAGTCTCTAAAAACATTACATTTTACAGTAATCGTTTAAAATGACGTTTACAGTGATATATGAAGTACAGTTTAATTGCTACAGAGTGTGACGCCTTACAATTACAAAGTATAGATTTACCTGGAAATTTTCAGAAATGTGGCAAAATAGGTCACATAATCATCAGGTGAGCGATAAAAGGAATAGAGTACTCGTCTTTAAAATAACTTACCCAAAGTAACTACTGTAGTCGTTTTATTGAACGGATCGTATCTGTTAACAGTTTGTGCAAGGATGTCGATATAATACAATTGTTTCGTTTCTTCGTCCCAAAAAGGACCGTCTGCTAACTCTGAGCGTACGGAAAAAGCTTCTATGTTCAGCGAGGATTCGTTTCTCATGCCTGGAAATAATAAGTGGTATGATAAAAAGTAAGAATTTATTAAGTTTTTATGTGCCTGTCTCGCGCTTATAATTATAAAAAGTATATATTGTAACTGTATTTTCAAGCTTCGGCTTGAAATGTCAAGCACAGGTATTCATATTAATTATATCATAGTAACTAATCCATCGAACTGCGACAGGTACTTTTTATTATAGATAAATTCTTCTTCAAAAAACTTGACTTATTAAAACATTTAAGAGAGCGATAAATTTTATAAGTCACAGGGTGGTTGATTGAGGTGCATTTTATAAAGACCAGGGGCACAAGCACCCAAGTAAGGCTTATAAATATTCTTACATGCAGTTAGAATCGAGACCTGCTAATATTTTACGCTCTAATTAGACAAATTATAGATTGCTGTGGAACATACTTCTAAAAGTGCGTAGAATATTTAGAAATAAATTATTTCACGCTGATCAGACCGAAAAGATTGTTTAAGTATCTTCTCCTAATAAATATAACTCACTGTTTATGTGCATTTTTCTGTATGTGTATGTTTATTTAATTTATCGGTACAATTCTTGACTATTAACATACTGACTCATCGCGTTGGTTATGACGTTATAAGGTGGGGATGTTAAAAAGTAAATTTCAAAAACTGTGACACTTTTGAAACTTATTTAATCGTGTGTTAAGAAATGATTCCTGCCGAATTAAATACTCTAGCGCGATAATGTGAATGAATTCCCGAGCATCAGCAGGAACCCAGCTAGTCAGCAACAAAATTGATAATGTTTCAAACAGAGAAGAAATGCTTTATTGAAGCAATGAAAAAGAAATTAGAGGATCATAATGAAAAACTCGAATCCGGGACTGTTTGCGATTATTTTCTTCTGATCTGCTGTAAACGTTTTAAAATAACTTTCTGTTAGCTTTTTAGAAAGTTTTTCAACAACCGAACAATTGTTAAAAAAACAAATATACAGAAAAAAAATTGTTATTTGGATATCTATAAACAATGAACAGCATCATATTTTATATTAGTTATATTCTCAGAATGAAAGTTCCTTACCATATTGATTGTAATAATTGCTCTTGGCAAATATTTCTGGTATATTAGAGCCACAAATAAATGCGCTAATGAAGAATACATAATCAACGTTCATGTTGCCTAAAGATTTATGACATATTCAGTCCACACACAGAATTTTATAGCACCCGAACCCCTCCACGAAACCTTCCTTATCGGTCGGCGATTATTACGGACTAATGGTTACACATTTCGGAGGCTTTTCACGTGTCTTGCGCCCTTGGCGTGTTAAGTCGATTACGTAGATACCTGAACACATTCAATTCGAGGCAGTGAAGTCATTTTTGTAACACAATGAATCTATAGTTATTTGATCAACACACACGCACACACTCATATATATATATATATATATATATTATAATGTAAAAACGAAGATGCCTGCTGATTTTGGTTACATAGTTTAGTTTTAAGGTACAAATGGTATATGGATGATTAATTTAATGTTGTAATGTGAAGGGGATTCGGGAGCAATTTTCGGTAATTGTCATTGTGAAATGCAGTTGAGCCTACAATGAAAAAGTTTTGTGTGACGACAATAGAGGCCAACAACAATGAAGACTTAAATTGGCTAAAAGTGGGTGAAACTCCCGGGGGCGTGTGTGAAATCCCGAGGGTAACCCCCGGAATTTTGTGGTAAAATCCGATGGCGGGGAACACCCAGGGCGACAAGTTAAAAAGGATACATTGGAAGGCTGAAAAGTCAGTCACGCAGATAGACGAATCAGTCGGGGAGGGCAGACAGACGGATCAGTCGGGGAGAATCAGTCGGAGAGAGATCAGAAGGGGAGAGACAGCCAGAAGGGGCGACGAGATCAGTCAGGGGAGAGAGAGAAAAAGAGATCAGCCGGCAAGAGTCACTCGGAGAGAGATCAGACGAGTAGTTGGACCTGGTTCACACTACATTCCTCGAGGTAAAGCAGTTACAAGGCACACCTAAAGACAGAGGACGCGGAAACATTCGTGAGGTTGAATGTTTGTAAGCCCAGTAATTTTGGGTAAGTTCAAAACCGTTTAAAATTTGTACATTAAATAATTTTAAACATATTCCATGAAGCGGATATTACATTTTGGAGCCCATTATGTGGGCTTACGATCTCTCTCGAGGGTGAAGTACTACAGAAGTTGTTTTTTGTAAAAGGAAATCTTCCCGAAATTTAAAGTTTTATTGTTTTGCTTGCATTCTTTCGCGTTTCTCTCGGTTATAATTTAAATTCTGTGTTGTGCCATTTTCTACGGTACAATTTCCACAAGTACACAATTTTCTTGCTTACAAAAATTCATACATGTTCTTTTAAATTAATATTTTGGGGTTTTATTTTGTGATTTTGTTTGATATATGTTGCTTAGAAGTAAAAAACGTGTGATTAATACGGAAAATTCGCAGGAACTAGAATTTCAGTGTGCACAGGTTGAGAATTTGGAATCCGAGGAAGTGATTGGGTTAAACAAAATGTTTGATGAAAGTGATAAATGGCAAGAATCAGTGATAGACAATGTAGAAGGCAGAAATAGTGATAATATGAATGCGATAGGGGAAAAGAGAGATAAGCAAAGAAGAGACAGTAATACTTTGGATATTGAGATGCTAATGAAATATTTTGATAATAAGATGGATAATCTGGGAGAAAATTGTTATAAAATTTTGGCTGCGAAAAAATTAGAAAATAATAAGAATATGGATGAGATACAATTAGAAAATATCAAAAACATGGCTTTCATGGGAGAAAAATTTGATAAGAGTATGGCAGAAATGAGAATAGAATTGAAGGAAAATTTAGAGAAAATGGCTGAGAATATAGAGAATAATTGGAAACAGTTTAGTGTAGAAATTAAAGGGAAAGTAAATAAGAATATTGAGGAGATGGAAGCAGTAGTGGAGGAAGAGAAGATTCAGAACGAGGGATCTAAGAAAACGTGATGATAAACATGTTAATATTAATATAAAGGTAGAAGAAATAGATAAGTTAGAAGTGAAGCGTTATTTAGTTGTTCATAACAGTCATGGAGAAGTTATTAGATTTATATTTATTGTTGTTTCCATTAGTCCTCTATTGAGAAAATAGGATACGTCATACATTACAAATGAACAAAATAAGGTATATAATTAAAGGCAAATAATCATAAAATAAATTTAAAAAAGAAAATGTATGTAGAAAAAAGTCAATATAAACACAGCATGGACACACGATGTCACACACACACTGAGAAACACAAACAAGCACACTGAGAAACACGCAATGGAGTTTTGAACTACTTGGAGCTCTGCGACCAGGAAACTGTCCTTCCGTCGTACCTCCAGGAAATACATGAAACAAACAAGCAAAAGAGCAGAAAAAACTGAATATAAATTTTAAAGATATGTGGTGTGCTATTTTATAAGGCACCTCATTCAACACTTTTTGCAGGTACCTTGACTTTAAATACTAGAAGGACGATTAAGAAACCGAGTAAAACGCGCCATTTAAAAGAATAGTTTTATTCTGCTTCACGAAGGTTTTGTAGGTACTATTTTTAACCTCTGGTTGAAGGCTGTTGTATAAAATTATTCCGGTATTGTGAATACTTTTCTGGTGTAGAGCAAGGCGATGCTTGTCCGACCTTAGAGCTGAACAATTTCTGGTCGCGTATTCATGAAACTCGCCATTTGTTTGAAACAAATTAGTGTTCCGCTTTACAAACTTTAATATTTCATAAATATATACGCTTGGTAAAGTAAGTATTTGCAAACTTTTGAAGAAAGGCTTGCAACTCGATCTATAATTCGTACTAGAAAGTGTTCTAAATGCACGCTTTTGTAACTTAAATATTTCGTTACTCCTTGAGCAGTTTCCCCAATTAGAGATGCCATAGCTCATAGTTGAATGAAAATAAACCATTTTGACGTACTTTTCGTCATGAACAGCCAAGGAAAACAGTTAAGATATGAAGAATTTTGTGGCAATTGATAGTGATATGCAGGGTAATGTTAGGAAACAGCTGGAAATAGAGATAGCTGAAGTGTTAGAGACAGGAAAGTTGTATAGTTAGAATGTGGAAAAGAAAATGCCACTGGGGAATAGGAGAAAAATACATAGCTTGGTTCACATTAGTGAAGAATAGATATAAAATTTATTAAATTTAAAGAGAATAGGTTCGATCCTTATGCAGATGAAATGTTTGAAGGGATGTTGAGAAAACAGTGTAGACGGAGAAAGTAGGACCATTTTACTACGGAGTATGGAAAACACATGGCAACCATGATAAATAGTATAAATTATGTAGTAACCTGGTCAATTAAAGAATTGAGGATTCATTCATGTGGTGAAGTAATTAAATGTTTTGGGAAACATCTGTTTATAAGTCAATGGAATATTAGGCTGCATAAAGAATTTGGGCATCCATTGTTAGAGATAGAGGAAAATAAAAGCACTGGAATATATGGGGTACATCAAAATTGTGGTGATGGCAGGGGTCGATTGCTATATCAGGTGATGGTAGGTTGATAGTAAAAAGTAACTCTAGGAGAATCATTATACTTTAATGATTTCATAATTGGCAATTATGGAGACTCCAGCTATAAAGCATTTTCATCCATTTCAGTGCTTTATTTCTTACATCCATCCTCTATGCTATCTTCTAGTTAGGTGATTTTTTTATTAGTTAATTGGTTCAAGATAGGATGATGGGTGATTATATAGTTCAGTTCTTATTAAGGGGTTATTTTTTGTATTTTAATAGATTTTTGGTGATGATTTGAGATAGTGTGATAGAATTTTAGGTTAGTTTTGGGAATCAGCTGTTTTCCTGGTCATTGTATTGCTCTGTCATTTTGTTTTTGCCCAAGGAGTATTTTTGGGTTTTGTGGGTTTAAGTGGTTGTTGGGGTGTGGAAAGCAGATGATAAAAGTGGAGTTTTATTGTGGGGAGAAATAATGAGAATTCTGTCTGTTTGGAGGAAATTAGAGTTGAATTAGTGTGAGCTTATGGAAGGAATGTGGTTTGAAGCAAAGTTGGGAAATGTAAACGGTGATTTGGAAGGAGTTTTGATTATGGTACTGGAATTTGGTAGAAAATAGCAGTGGGACCTCATAGTGTTATTGGAGGATATAAAGGATTAAACGAATCAGTCGTCATATTACAATGAAGAATAATAAGTTGAAAGCGTCGTATATTAAAGTGAAGTGAAGCTTTCGTCGTATCATAAGTATGGAATCGTGTGTGAAGTCGTCGTATTGTGGGTGGCATAAATAAGTCCGCGAGATATGTATAGTTGGTGATTAGCCCAAATAGAAAGGGGATCACAGCAGTATAGTAAAATCGTCGTATAAAAAAATGTTAGATGAGAATGTGTCACTGAAATAGACCAGCTGGTACCTTGGATTTTAAAGTTTTGAATTGTCAAAGCTGATAGGAAAAAAATTTGGGGAGAATCTTAAAGGAATTTCATGAGCAAAGTGGTGACTCAATGATGATTATGATAAAGAGACAGGATTTGATTTAATGTGGAGATAGGTTAGAAATTAAAGACTTTGTTGGGAAGTCATGGCATAAGAAACTATTGTTCAGAAATAAGGTGTCATCAGTTTTTTATCTATTCTGTTCTATTAGATTTGTTTACGTAGATTAATTGTATTGCTAGTTAATTAAATATGGTATGGGGCTATCAAGCTGTTTTTTTAGTTTTTTTATTGTAGGATAAGTAGCAGTCTTATTTAGGAATTGAAATTAAGCTTATGTTAATTTGGCATTTTTGGTTTTGGAATTCTAAATAGAATGTCGCAGGAAGGAAATTTTAGTGGCAGTTGTGATTATTTTGTTTGAGGGATGGTGTTATAGTGATTGGCACAGAAGTAGTACAAATAAATATTTTCTGAAAGATTGGCTGACGACTTAAATACATATGATGGCATGTGAAAATTGAACTGGGATGCCAAGTTTCTCAATCCTGGCAAATTGTAAGTTTCATTTCTGTGAACGGGTAAATTTAAATCATTTAATATTCATGACATGTTTTTTTTATCAATGCGGGAGGGGGGAACAGGCAAATATGTGTAAGTTTATATAAACCATGTGTTAATTTTAAGTTCTATTCAGTTTTAGCTATTGTCAGTATAGCTAATAAGTATTATAAATCTAGATCAATAGGAAAGATTATTTTAAAAGTTAGGTGTAAAACGTGTTCAGTCAATTTAGATAAATTAAAATTTCTTGGAGCACAAAAAGATTGTAAAGAATGAGCAAGGCGTCTTGAGGATATGATATGGAGATAAATTTCGTATAAATTTTTGTTTTCAATGCAATTTAAAAAAAATTGATCGGGTGCAATGTAATGTAAAAACGCAGGTGCCTGCTGATTGTGGTGCAAATGGTGTATGGATGATTAATTTAATGTTGTAATGTGAAGGGGATTCGGGAGCAATTCTCGGTAATTGTTGTCATTGTGAGGTGTATTTGGGCCTACAATGAAGAAGGGTTTGTGCGTTGACGGTAGAGGCCAACAATAATGAAGACTTAAATTGGCTATAAGTGAGTGAACCCCCGCGGGGAACTCCCGGAGCGAGAATTTAAAAAGGAAACGAGATGGACCCGTGGGGGCAGATGGAAGAGACGGACCTGAGAGATCAGGCGGGACGGAGATGTGAGAGGAGACGGACTTGAGAGATCAGACGGGAAGGTGATGTGAGAGGAGTTGGACCTGGATCACACTACATTCCTGGATGTAAAGCAGTTGCAAGGCGTACCTAAAGACGGAGACACGCGGATGAATTCGTGAGGTTGAATGTTTGTAGGCCCAGTAATGTTAGGTAAGTTCAACATAGTTGTGAAACTTGCTCATTTTGTTGATTATATAAATTTATATGATATTTTTTTTCTTTTTTTCAGTAACTGCGTACTTCATTTCTCGAGAGACCCAAAATCCCCTGAGATATTGTTTTATGTAAGCATTGTAAAGATAAAGTTGACGAATATAAAATTTTCAAACCGTTTAAAATTTGTACTTTAATTAATTTCAAACCTATCCCATGAAGAGGATATTACAATATTTCCAAATCCGAAGACCTGCAGTGATGGCAGAGTGGTAGCCAGCCCGACTACAGACACGTATACTCGGGTTCGAGTCCCAGCCGACGCAACCATTTTTATTTGTTTAATTTATTTACATTGTTTGCCTTTAGTTTCTAGTATTTTCTGTTTCTAGAATGTTCTGCTTCTAGAATATTCCATGTATGTATAAATAGGACTGGATTCCAAATCTGAGTCAGTCTTAAGCAGTACGATCTTTGTACAGCACTTCGCAGTTGATTAAACGCCTTTAACCTCTAAGTGTGTGTGTTATTGAATCTCACGATCCCTATATATAGAGGATCCCCGCGCGAAACTCCCTCGGGGCGTGTGTTAAAAAAATGGCGGGGGACCCCGGAGTTTTGTGAAATAAACCGCTGGCGGGGGACCCTGGAATTTTGAAGAAGACCTATGGCGGGGAACCCCGGAATTTTGTGAAGAATTTGTGAGAATTTAAAAGGGGAGGCGATGGGTGGCTTGAGGTGAGAGGTCAGATGAGTTGCGGAGAGGACGGACGACGGATCTGTCAGATGAGTCTAGAGTGCAGATGAGTTGGAGCTGGTTCATACTACCTTCATCGGTGTAAAAATCCTGCAAGACGCCAGAGAGACGCGGAAACATTCGTGAAGTTGAATGTTTATAGGCTTAGTAATTGTGGGTAAGTTCTTAAAAGCTGTGAAACTTGCTCATTGTGCTGATTGAATAATATTTAAATGATTTTTTTCTATTTTCAGTAACTGCATACTCCACTTCTCGAGAGACCCAAAATCTCCTGAGATATTGGCTCATGTAATCACTTTAAATTGATAAACGTAAAATTTTCAAATTGATTAAAATTTGTTCAATTGATAAATTAATGTCTTATCCCCTGAAAAGGATATTACTATATATATATATATATATATATATATATATATAAATTATATCTACATCTTTCACAAGGAAAATTATAGGAAACAATCTATAGCTTACGAAATATCTAATTTCGGGTTAAATGATAATCACGACTCAGGTCCTACATTTATTAAATAATTCATTCTACAATTTTCTTTAATAATATAATCAACAAAGAAGTAATGCTTATAACTATTCTTATATGCAGTTTGAATCAATCATAGCTAATATGTCTCTAATTAGACAAATTAGAGTTGTAAAATGTATTTGGCCTGGCTAAAACTTGAGAAAATCAAAATAATAAGGATGTTAGAATTCAATTCCTAGCCAAAAACAGAAGTTGATCAGACTGAAAGGGAGGAGGAATCAGTATATATCCATCGTCGTCTCTTCTTCAGCGACCGAAGATAGGAGGATTCAGGAGTAGATGATAGGAAAGCATACGTTAGGTTCTTTTACCAAGCCATCCAAACCAGAACCGAATCAAAGACGCTAGAATGGATTTTGAAGATGTAGTTTAACAAATAAGTTGAAGAATACTGAACTGTAGAGAGCCCAGGATCCTAGCCTTGTTTCCAGAAGGAATCCCGAACTTACACTAAAGACTTTAGAGCTCTGATACCCTCTCCACCTCATCCGCTTTGGCAGTGAAATAAAGTAGGAGAGAACAAATTATAATTTAGTCACTTGGGGACCTGAGGGGGCCCATCTATACTATTTAAATCCGGCTTTATACAATTGCATCTTTATAACCGCAAACTACCTTGCTTCTGCACATGTCATCATGAAACAAGACGCCTTTGATGTTTATTAAGGCGCAATTTCCAGACAGCAACATTCTATCTGTCTAATAGAAATTTACATAAGCTTGAATATGTGAAGTTAATGCGAAAAATATTGGCCACGGTATGACAATTGTTTTGTAAAACTTGTAAAACTATGTAGAATTTATGTATATTAAAGGTTTTGAAATAGTATGTTGAATAAAATAAATCGGGAGTTTAATCTACAAGCGTCCTTTCCGTGAACAGAGTATTTCCTTATAGTTGGGGCAAAGCTGCCGTCCTCCCACCTGGTGCTGGGACAGCCCAACATCTATCGCTAGTTGATTGTACTACATATTATGCCGATTGATACCTGTCCAGCCTGTAATTATGCGTTCCTTTCTAACACTGAAAAACATTATACGTGACAGAGCAGGAACTCTCTACATAAATTTAATGGCGCAGCACACTCCTGCTTATACAGGTTAATACTATATATATATATATATATATAAATTATTTCGTTGATGGAACTGTACCATTCTAATTTAAATAAATAATCAGTCAGTAGAAATTCACACTTAATAAAATTGTCACAAAAATCACAAATACGCGCAATTTTAAATCATTAAGTAATACAGTAGGAATGATTTAATGTAAATTTTTGTCAGATCTACGCCAACTAATTATTTTTCTAACAAGAAGTACTACCACTTTTATTACACATTTTCTGCAAATTATGATGGTTAGTTTCACTTGCAGAAATAATCAAGTTCAGAAGTAAGTTCGTTGCATAGATTTGAGTGTTTTAGTCTGAAGAAGCAAATGAATTTCACTGTGAATTATATGTTCAATTTATTTTTATAAAAAAATAGTGCGTTGACTGTTCAATTGATTTAAAGTTTAGTTGTTTTGCATTGTGTTGTTTATTTCGAACTTAGTTTAAGTCTTAAGAACCGAAAAGTAGACGCTAAGTAGCGGAACATGAGAATCGTGGCCGCCAGTTACATCGCTGTAGCCCACGGGAAGCGCAATCTCATAAATCCCCTTTTTAGAAGCGCCTAGACGCTGCATTCTTCCTTCGTACTGTTAACTTGTTGCTCAAAACTGCTGCATTTGAGAATAAACAATTTCCTATTTAGACTTGCCGTTCTTGATTGAACGACCCCCATACTCAAGTTATCAACTGGCCAACTTCACGGTTGACTCCCAAATTACCAAAGAATCTTCCTTTCCTATCAAGAGAAATCGTTTCCTATTTCCTATGATACTCGTGAAACCCACGCGACGGGTGGTATAGCGATCTCGTTCACGCAAATCATTCGCGATGTCTCAGAACAGTTTATTAAATAACAATTACGTATTTATAAATAATAAATCATATATATTTTCGGTAAAATTAAAGCCAATATTTTATTTTTGAAAATGGGACTGTTACATGAACAAATTTTTGTCCTACACTTTTACAATTTAACTCTCCGGCTTCGAGTCCCTCTTATCCCGAGGCCCCTTATTCTGAACGTATACCCAGGGTATGGGTACTTTGCGACTTGCGCGGCAGTCAGTTCCGTGTTGCCCGATGTCACATATAGTTCGTCCAAGTTAGGCCCTCCGAATGTGACAGACGTTATCTGGTATGAAGGAAGACGGACTGATTGTATTACCGTACCGGTGGTGGGATCTACACGAATAACCTGCAACAAGAGAAATAATTTTCATTTATTAAAAGAAGGAAACGAGAAGTAATGTACTGAGTTATCTCACCAATATTCGTCAATATACAAGAGCTGTTTTAAAATTAAGTACAGATATTTATTTTAAAAGTAACAGATTTTTTCCAGGAATGGTATTAATAATTATTTCCTTGCACCTCAGTCACATTACTTATTCACATTTACCCCGCCGTTATTCTGGCACTTGACGTAAAGGGGAAGCCAGTTTTTGAATACAAAGGAACGGTAGTCAAGTGTGCAACTCCTTCTTCAAATCATCATCGTCGAAATATTTTCCACCAACTAATTACTCCATATGAAGAATCAAATGAAAATCGCTTGGTGTCCAATTCTGACTACAGGGAGAATGAACAGATTGTTCCAGCCAAATGATGCAATCATTTCTTGAATTTGTCTGACGGTGTGTGGCCTTGCGTTGTCAATAATTAAAATGATTCCGCGCGAAAGTATTCTACGCCTTTTGTTCTGTATTGCACGACGGAGATCTCCTAGTATCTCAACGTCGCACTCCTGACCAAGAATTCAGTCAATGAAACATTTTTTCAGTCCACAAATCCGAAGTACCGTCAACATAAACAGTACGTTGGTGATGTATAAAGTGACTGGTAATAAAGTTGGAGTTCCCATAATTATGAAAATACGATTGTTTCAATGTAGGACACCAGTTTTTAAGTAATTAACTGAAGAGGCCCCGAATGTTGGAGACTAGACCTTTTAATTCAAATTAAATTGTTTTACTTATGACTTTTAGCCATTGATTGTATTTTATTTAAAACGTATATGAATTTTTCTACATAACTCTGTAAAAAATTAATCCCACCACGCGAATGGGTGTATGCAGGTAAACTTTAAAAAATAACTGCTAAGAAAAATAAAAGAAACTACTGCAGTAGACATGACGTGAATTTGGAATAGCAAAGACAGAAATATTTCATTTTTACCCTGACGTTTATAGTTGCCCATTAATCTGTCAAAAAAGGAGTCTGGATTTTCACAGCTCGTTATATTACCTGAGCTCCCTGGAAACATGCAATCCAGAGTTTGTCTTCAGCATCTATGGTCATTCCGTCAGGAAATCCCTCGACTCCGTTGGACACGAAATCGAAAGCAGTCCTACGATTTTCTGAAATAAATAATGGTCTTTAATCAGCTGGACCGATGGTCGGTTAGGGTTTCTTGTAAAATGTATGTGCGTACTTATCTCTCCTCGCCGAAGGTCGTAATCGAAGACAGAAACAGTGCTTGTGAGAGAGTCGATGTAATACATCTTCTTATTGTCCGAGCTCCAAGCCATGCCGTTTGATAGAGTAATGCGATCGACTTTAATTTCGGCTGTCAACCTTTTCGTCAGTTTGAAAAGTACTCCTTGCTCAGGAACGTACTGAGTTATTGAGATTTTTGGACTAGCTGTACCTACATTACAATATGCACAGATCAATCACAAGAAAATAAATACAGCAATGAAATGATTGAATCTTTTAAAAATTGTATGAAAACCATTTTTACTTAAAATCCAGTGACATCATTCCAATAAAACTGATTCTGCATCTTATATTATCGGAATATTAAAAAAATATTTTACATTTATATAGGAAAGTATTATTAAATGAAATGTTTGGAATAACTAAATATTAGATAATGAATGTAAACTTTCCCCGTGTAGAATTATGATAAAATTTTCACGATTAACCACCTGGTCAGGCTTATAAATAAACTCAACTTTACCACGGACATTCTTCGCCATTATCATTCGTCTGACCAGGTTGGTTCACCGTGAAGAATTATCAGAATTAAGCATGATTTTTTAATTATAGACGATTCCAACTGCCCCCCGATTATAATTAGTATTAATTAGAAACCACTCCAAAATTAATCAAGGATATGTGCTTTGTTTAATAATATGAACTACTCTTGAACGATTATAACATTTATATGACCGATTTTAAAATTTGGTATTTATGTATTATAACCACAACAGAGTTTTAAAGAATCTCATAAAATAATTAAAAGCTCTACTATAAAAAAATTAAATCTTGAAACCATGGAGCTTTCGGTCGATAATTTTGCCGTATTCATCTCTACAAGATGAAAATATAATTTCTTAAAATCGTTTACAATTAAAAATACTTTTGCATTATGTATAATATTGAGCGTAAATAGCCAATTCTAGCAGATTCCTTTAATTTTTTGACAGTCTGAGATTATTGTTTAATACACCTTTAGGTACAATTTATATCTTATTATTTGGAGTTGTGGAAACGATTTTCTGTTGAATCATTGATATTATTGTAGTCTTATCCATTACATATATCGGTTTAATATTTTATTTATAAACAAAATTGAAAACAATTTCTTTGCGACGGTAGAGAATTAAGAGGAAACAAATATGACAAAGACTAAAATATAGCAATAAGATGTAGAAAAGCCACGTTATGAACAGGCCCTGTTCGTTTTCAGAGCAGAATTTATTCAAGCATCAGATGTCGAGAAATTCTTGTGCACACGGGCACAATCAGTTTAGCCCAGTCCCAGAGTTTTGAAGCAACATCCCCCCTCCCCTGGTTTAATATGCTTTAATTATGGCTTTGGCCTACTTCGTTCATCTAAACTATTTCTCTCCCTCCTTAATAATAACATTCGTCTGTTAACTTAAACCGATTTAGGCATAGGCATTAGCAATGGGAAATCCAACGTTTTATCTAGTACGTGCTTAGGTAATTGAAGTATAAAGAAATGTTTTTAATCATTGATAGCTCCAGTTTGTATATTTTCTTTTGAAATATGAAACTTAAAAATATTTTTTGCAAACGAGATCAATTATTCTGTCCATACCAAATTTTTATTGACCATTACATTCATCTTCTCTTACTTCAGCCACGATCTACGCCGTTTCTTATTTCAATAATGATTTTGCAGCGAAATAATTGACTAATCTAAATTTATAAACTATTTAGTAATATTATATTCTAAGTAATCAATGAAAATTTTTTCAAAACTTGCAAATGGGATGACAAAAACCGGTCAAAGTGAGTTTTACTTTTTAGATAGCTTATGAAGTAATATTACAAGAAATTATGTGTTCATATTAAAAAGCGTAAAATACCTGCCCATAGACGCCCGAAGGCGTCTGCTTTCCCGTCGTTGATACGTGATCCATCAGTTGGGTCACCAACGTTAGTCAAAATCTTCAAATTATTTGGTTTACGGCTTTCTCCGTCCCAAGTCATCACAGCTACCTTTGTGCCTAATGTTATAATAAACTTGTCCTTCTCACCCTTAATGGGTATAACTATGGAGACGGTATTGTCTGGAAATTAATGTTCCGGTAACCATTATGAGGAAGCAAAGTAATTTATTCATTGTAAAGATAGATGCCGATAGAGTAATAGATAAACATGATCTCAGGGAATAATAATAAGACATTATAATCATATCACATTATCATGATCTAATAAAGAACAAAAGTATTACTGGTAAATAATTGGAAATACAATGTGCAAGTAACTATTGTTTGTAATTCATTCTTAACTAACTTCTTGGTCATGATATGTTGTGAATTACTGTATAACTAACTCCTCGGCGCTACAGCACATGTAGGGTCTTGGCCTCTCTGACGATCATAGCCCAATCTTGCCGATCCTCAAGTCGCTTACTCCATCTTCTGACTCTCATCTTTCGTGGGTCGTCCTCCACATCATCCAACCATCGTTTCCGTGGTTTCCCTTCACACCTTCTACAACATGGATTTCCCTTGTAGGTCTTTTGGAAGACCCTGTAAACCTCTGGCATTCGCTCTACATGTCCCAGTCATACTATATCTGAGTACCCATATTCTTCATTGACCTGCTTCAGTAATTCTCCCAAAAAATCTTGCTTGATATTTTCATTTCCCATCTTTTCAGACATTCTTCTTTTGTCGCGGTCATTGTCCACGCTTCCGAGCTATACGTGACCACCGGTATTACCATCTTATCACAAGTCACTTTCATTTTTCTGTTCAGATTATATGACTTGAGAATCATTATCAGGGCCCAGTAAGCTCTATTACCTGTTGCAATCCTTCCTTTTATTTCTTCATTTATGCTGTTATCCTCCGTTACCAGTACACCATGGTACCGAAGTTGACTACATTCAGCTTTATGAATTTGTTTTTTATAGCAGTGTTTCTCCTGGAAGAGAATAGGTATTATGATTTGGCATTATTCACTCGCAGCCCCAATTCTTCTGCCTCCTTTTACAGGCTACCCTAGCTCACTCAGTTTTCTATAAAACATGCACACATCATGCGCGTATACTAGATTGTGGGTCATGCGGATAAACAGATTGCCTCCTGGATTGTTGATATCCACTGTTCTCATCATTCTCTCCAGTACTACGTAGAAAAGTAATGTGGATAATGCATCCGCCTGTTGTAAGCCATGGTTAACTTCAAACTCCTTGTTAAGTTTTTCTTCCACTTTAATTTGACATTTTGTGTTGTTGAGAGTCATTTATATGGATACTCGTCAATTACTATATGGGAGAATAAAATAGTTATAATATAAACATGTTGCATACTATATTTTTTATCCTACGTATGATAGAGGATAACAATAAGATTACTGGGAGTTCGACTGGAAATCGAACACTGCGACATGATAACTGCAAATCTGGTATAGCATGGAAAAACATGGAATGAGAAGATGTGATTTATCACTTATTCTAAGTTGTCGAAACGTATCCTCCTTAAATGTTATTAATTTTCATAATTACACTGTGTTAATTAAGCAGACTATTAATTATACAAAAGTCGATTTTTTAAGTAGGAATGTTAGTAATTAGATTTTTAATTAACTTCAAATAAGTTGGTACTATAAAAAATCATTTTGACCCTCATCAACCATAAATCTCTAGGAGTGATAGGGATCATCCATTCATTTTATAAAACTCGATCTAAATATCTTTTGCGCAAAATGTCAATTAACTTTGTGTTTATTAAGGAGGAGTAAATGCACAAGCATGTAACCTTATACTTTCCATTCTTACCTAGGTAGACAGTAGTAGTATTTTTCCACTTGGGGTCGTATCTGTGTACAGCTTGTCCAAATATGTCAACGAAGTAAAGTTTCTGCGTGGTTTCGTCCCAATGAGGTCCTTCGCCGAGCTCCGACGGAACTGACACTACTTCGATATTAAGTGGAGGTTTAGTCCTGTATCCTGCAACAGAGAATACAATATAAGAATGGTAAAGAGATATTAACACTCACAGATTCATTTCTCGGTAGAAGTCTCCTTCTCTCTCTAGTTTTTAAGAATCTCACAAATGACGAATTCCTATCATCTTTTGAAGGTGTATGTTCTGGTGTCGCATACCTTGGGCATACAATAAGAGATGCCCTCTGGTGTACCTGTTTCAGATTTTCTAGCTACTCTTTCAGGTGATCGCCTGGTAGGATCCGGGGACCCTAGTCAACACTCGGCTGTCTTCCTCTCCCTTCCGTACGCTCCCCCTTTTGAAATTCTCTTCCTATGCTATTAAAGGGTAGTTTCTAGTTTGTGGATCACCTTCAAGTAGCCTGTTACCCAAAGTTCACATACTATAAAGAAAATCAGCCTACGTATTACTTTAATTATGTCTTATTTACATAACATCCTCAATTTTTTCGTACCATTCATTTCAATGTTGAAAAGTTTTCGGCATTTGCCATCTTCTGTTTCATATTCTAAATCATTTGCGTGAATACGTCTTCAGTAAAATAAAATACAAATAACTCTTAATAGTTTAATTATTAATTTTGTTCAAAATAAGAATTGTTGGCTTCTCAATTTAAAATAACCATTCGTTAAGCTATGTAATTCCTATAGAACCCCACTTTAAAGTTTGGAGTAATTTAACCTGCAATTTGTTTACTTTGGGGTCATTCCATCAAAGGTGGTCTAATAGTCCAGGCTCGACCAGATCAGGTATGGATCAAATTAAGCATTTCTTAAAAATTTTACACCGTAATGTGCAACACATTGGAAACTATAGGTTTTTGTTGTAAGCCTGCCGATCGCAGTCGCGACGGAACCTCACGAAACTTGAGATGGACAGAACTATTCCTTTTGGTTATCGGATCGGAACCACTTGCTCAGTAGTTGTTTCACCACTCATTACATATATATATATATATATATATATTATATATTTACATACATATATATATATATAATTTTTTAGCAAACACTATATACATTTTTCGTATTTATTAATAAATAAAGAATAATTCTAGGTTCTTTATTTTTATAACTAGATGGGGACCCGGCTTTGCCCAGGTATTTATTTAAATTATCCCGGTACATTATTTAATTCTATGTCAACACATAACTAAACCGACATCGAAACCGTCACAATATGGACCCCAAATATACTCTCAGTATCTCGAGAGAGAAACAATACACACGGTACAATAGCATGAATAAATATATTTTCAGTATTCTAACAAAATAAAAAAAATTTCACCACTTAATGGATAAATTTTTTTCCTAAATCGCCTATTAAAGGTCATAACGTAACACAAGGATTCACATTACACCAGTTACGACACCAAAATGGATAGTTTCATTTTTATTTTCATATTGGCATTTACTAAATTTTAAAATTTACCTGACGCATATATATATATATATATATATATATATATATATATTTACACATCGAATCGACGATCCAAAGAAGTTCGTTTTTCCTCAGCCTAATACAATAATAAGTGCAATAGTAAGTGGAATGAATGATATAGGAAGGCGTAATGGGACTTATAACTCGCAGTTGGTTTACATCTCTTTAGGTGAAACACCGGGTGGGATCCTTTAACTATAGCCCGGGGTCCCTAGTCAACCCTTGGCTACCTTCCGCATCCCCCCTTTTTAATTCCCTTCCTACTATATTAGAATGGAGTTGCCTGTTTCAGGATCACCCTCCTGTAGCCTGTTAACCCCCCCCCCCAAAAAAAACTAAATACAATACATGTAATTCTTCATATGTAAATTCAATAATCTTTTAAAAAACATGATCTTGAATAGGTTCGTTTTTTAAAAAAATGAACAAAATTACTGGAAGTACTCATACAAACGCTTGTATTGTAATTGTAAATTACTCTCTCTCTCTCTCCCGCTTCCTATGTTACTAAAGGGAAGTTTCGACCTCGTGAATTACTCTCATGTAACTTGTCACTCAAGAAATAGTAGTGTAATGAGTAACTATTTTAAAATGTACAGCAATGACGTGGGCTGTATCATCAGTCTTAAAACTTTGCAGTTTAAAAATTTATTTTGACTGTATTAAGCATTATTTTTATTTTCTCTCGATAATGTTTTGTACTAATCTTGAACATACGTCCTTTGCATTAATATTATCATGAATTTTATTTAATGAAATGATCCAAATTCTGCTCCTGCATAAGAAAATCGGCTGATTTAGTTTTGTTAATAAAAGTATAGTATAGAGTGAAGCGATGTTGAGAGGTTGAATGGGAACGTATGGGATAACGTTTAGTGAGAATACGTGAACCAATGTATTACATACATATTAACGTTTGGTTAAAATATTTTGTTAATGTCATTTAATCTAATGTTGTCGGAACAAATGCACCGCGATAACTTATCCAGAAAGAAAGATTCATGAGTGAGTGATTCAAACAGGGCGTAGCTCGCGGATCACAGGAGCGGAATGAATCAAAACAGATACCACTTCTGCCGATGATCACTCACTCCTATAAATCAGATCTCTATCAGGTCGCCCATCTGTTCACGTAACCCCATTTTTGAGCTACAAAACTGAAACAAGTAGGAACGTCCTAAGTTTTATTCCCTCAGACCTTATGGCACTAAATATGAAAAACAGAATATTTTCAAGCGAAACTTCTGCTTGTGTTCCAAAAAATACAGGGAAGTGTCTGATGTAGAAATTTTGGTCGGTTTTCAAACACTTATAATGTTTCAACCAATAAGAAAAGGAATTCGTCGCTTGACAAACAGATCAATAATATTCATCTTGGGAAACTAATAAAATATTTGTGGTGATTTTATTTGGTTATATTTTATTTCAGTTCAAATATGGTTCCAAAGACTACATGGCCAAAAATCGCCTATTTTTCATGAGAAATTCCTTAAAGGGGCAACTCTGAATTAGACATATGCCCAATGAAGGAGCAGTGCGTACTTTATCGAACGGTTGCTATAGCATGGGCGTCACTATGGCTATTTCATCCTTACGAATAGAAGAGACGTGAAATCGAAGCTGACTATATTTTTGCCAGATTTATAATATCTCTGCAGCAAACATCAAAATATAGACGTAATTAACACATTGAATTTTGGAATGAAAAAATAATCACTAAAAATAAAAAGATTATTAAAAAAATTAATTTGAAATGTGGCGAAGTAAGGAATGGTTGGACGGATGTAATTTTCTGAGATGAAGTTTTATAAATACACATGAATATAGCACCCATGGTCGAAAGCCTCTGGAGATTATGACTGACAAGCTGAAAGAATAAGTTGTCAGTTAATAAGAATGTTGAATGGGTTTTAATTATTTTTTGTTTATTTCCCCCTCTTTAATAATAACCATGTAGTGATTCTTCCGTAAACATAAATTTTTGTCCTGAACAAATTTTAAATAGCCTTCATTTATAAAATAATTCAATTTTTTAGTACAAAAAAAATGTTACATAGGGAACATGAGAAGACTTGGTGGGACATAGTAAACAACAAGGTTGGGAAACACTGATTGAAAATACATTTTTGTTTTCCCTTTTGTAAAATAATTTACAAGTGAAACTAGTATGATTCATATTAATGCGATTTGGGACATGAATAAAAAACGTTACTTGTGATGAACATTATCATTACAGATGAGAAGTAAGTTGTTCTTACCATCCACTAATCCTGACGTTTTAGCTGCTGTTGATCTTGTTGAAAAGCAAATCACAATTGCCACTGTGAAAACTACGCGGCACATGTCCATGGTGCTGAGGCGGGAATACCACGACGTTGTGCTAGCAATGGTGTTCCTCGGAATATTTATAGGTGGTGGTCCATACGATGGTGGCCTCAATAAGTACGTGATAAACAACTTCGGGTTTAGATAGTGTGACATTTACTAATGTATCTTTTTTGCAAATAAGACATTAAACATTATATATCTAGAAATGTGCACAGACATCTCCATAACAAGATAGTTGCCGGCATTTGTAAAACTGATTAAAAATGGCATATAAGAGGGTTCATTCCATGCGTTATTATAATTTCTTCTGTGAATGTTGGAAGAGACGACACTAATATTTATTTTTTTTACTTTAAATAGGTTTTTGATCCATTCATTTTATACTGGAGAAAAGGATTTAATTGTTTGCAATAATTTAAAAACTGCCAAAAAGTCAGCATGCGCAACACTAAATTCTTTACAGCTTTTCGGCTGAGGGAGTCAAGGAGTAAATATAATGTATTACTAAACTTTACGCCTGATTAAGTCTCAAAATGGAGGTGAAACGTCGCTTTTGAATAAATAACGATAAATTTGTATGCTGTCGTTTTGGCAGTCTTTTTATTTACTGTTAATTTTAAAGTCAGAAAACTATCTTTTAACTTATTGTTGTTTCCATTAAGTCTTTGGTTGATGAAATAGGATATTTATACATTACAAATAGCAAATAATTGTAAGAAAAAATAAACTACATACTAAACTACAAATTATCTTGAAATAAATAACTAAAATAAACATAATATAGTCTAAATTCATTTCAAACTCTACACGAATACTAGAAAACACTAACACACACTGATAAGCACAAAACACGAGTAAGAAATAGAGAGTTCACTTCTTGGAGCTCTGCACGACGAGGAATCTGACCTTCAGGTAATATATGAAATAAACAACCAAAAAAAGAGCAGAAAAATCTATGTAATAGTATATATATGGTATATATTCTTTAGCGCGATATTGGATATATCTTGAAGTTGTAGTATGGAAGTTATCAAAGATTATGGAACTCGACATGACGCCATTTTGCCAAGACCTGATGCCGCTTAAGTCCCCTGGAACCATATATATAAACTACGTAACAGGTTATTTTATTTTCCAAAGTAACACATTTATCACTTTTTCAGGAACATTAATTTTAATTATCAGCGGAAACTGTCAGGAGGAAAACGCGGCATGTAATAAAATATTTTACACTGATTCAGGAAACGTTTGTAGTTATTATTGTTCTTTGCCTCTGGAGGCAGGCTCTCTCGTTGTCTACTTAAGCGTAATATAATAATTATCCTGAAAAATAAGTGTTCGTATCTGGTTGTGCAAACAGAAAATTTACGTGACCTTTTCTGTTTTGCTGGTATGACTGATTTATGACCTCATTATAGGAACGTCTTACTGCTGTTAATTAATTTCATATTACATTTGAATAATATTCTGCATCATATATATAGAACTTATAGAAAATGATTTTAATAGTACAAAATTTGGAGCAGTTAATAGAAATTTTACTGAAGGTAAATTAAACAGCCCGCTGAGGCTCTAACTCATTTCATGTGGAAAGGATTGCTTTAGTTGTGTGAACAGGACGATTTTAGAGGCCGAAGTATTTTTTTCCAATATTATAGTTATTTAAAATTGTACCATTTTACTGATAAGTTTCGATTGAATAGCGTTTCTATAGATGTACAATATGGAAAACACTCAATTTTCTTGCAATTGAAATATCCCGGACTCTTACATTTCATCAGATTTTTAGCAGTTACTAGAAACTTTCTTTAAGCTCTATATGAAGCTGGAAAAAGATTTAGTCGAAATATTTCATATAAAATCAGTATGTCAGACTGAAATTTTCAAGACATTAATTTCACATCCTCTGTCGAATGAAAGGCGAAGAAAAATTATACTCATCCGATTGTAAGTCAATTACACAACGGAGTTTGATTTTATTCTCAGTCTAGACTTCTGTGGTATATTTTTCTCGTCAGGACAATTATCCATTATTCCATAAACGTAACCAAGTCAAATAAATTGTTTAAATACCAGAGCATAAGATATTTTTGCACCAGCATATGTAATTTAAATCTGGCGTATGATAGTAACAAATAAAATGGTTACTCTTTGTAAGGAGACAGTTTGTCACGATAGGAAAACCAGTTGGCGATTGGGGAAGTGTTTGCTAAACTACTTTGATCTATTTACGACGTATATCTGACGGATAAATAATCTATGAAGTTTCGCCGTTGCATAGATACAATTTTGACAGTGATGTATGTCCTTAATCTTCTGAAATTTATAGTTATAACAGCTAATTAAAAACTTGACCGACCTGGTACGATAAAGTACAAGAAATGCAAGTGAGATTCATCTTCAAGATTTTATCATCGTCAGAAATCTTAATTTCATGCTCATAGTTACTGGGAGAACGACTATACGAAATCATTATTATGTAAATGAACGTAAAACTAATGTCAATGGATGCCAATACTGGAACGAGAAAAAACAGTCATTAGAAAGGAAAATAAGAACTGCAAGTAATAATTGAATTGAAGAACGCCACAAGTCAGTGTTTATAATATAGAAAATGAAGGTAATCAATATGTATATATACAACAAGAAAATAATTAAAAAAATGGGGTGATCGCGTTCCATTACCCCCTATACAAATAAATGCTAACTAACATTATGAGTTGTAGGTAGGTGTGTTTGAAATAATAATTTCAGAGTAGTTAAGAGCTAATTGGGGAATTTATTCACACAATTTTATTGAGAAAAGTTTTATGCAATTGCAAAACTTTCGGTTGTACAATGAAGAAAACAGTGGACGAAATAACCTCCGTAGACGTCAAAGATTGAGAAATTTGACAGTGTAAATTGTTGGAACGTAGCGCTCCCATCAGTGTCACAACAAATTGATCTTAGAACAATCTCCACTCCTGTCTCTTTCAACTGCAAAGACCACTTCGACGGCTATCTTCCGTTCCCTTATACTTGAGAGACCGTTCCAGGATAGTCTTAGTCACAGACTATCAGTCAGCTGGAGACAGCAGGTACCTGCATTGAGAATATGGTAGTCGTTCAGACGAGGTGAAGACAGACTTGACTTGACCTAACCTGTCTCTGAGGCAGGAGGAGACGAAGTCTTCACCATAAAGTATATTTGCGAATAGAAAATTATATATTTTTTACATTTAATTGAGAAATATGCAGATATAACGTCTCATCCAACTCGAAATATTGATTCTGAAATCTGCTCAATATTTTTAATATACCGATTTGAATTAATATTTGTACCTTATATAATTGAAATTACTAATATATAATAAATAATCCACTCTAATTTGTATTTTGTTGCTTTATGAAGGACTTTAGTGGACTCAAAGAGCGCTGATTTTAGATTGGCCCTTAAAGGGGTCTTCGAGCGAGTTACACCTACTGGAGGGGGGATGACAGTCACGCTGCCGCCTGTAGACAAGGTCTGGCATTGCCTCTCTATCTCTTTAAGATACTCTTTGGTCTTCTTTAGCTGACTACTGAAGACTATGAGTCAGCTGATTCGCCCGCTGCAATCTGGTTTGCATAGAACCTCACAATTCCGTTCTGAAGGTAGTCAAAGTCTCCGATAGCCACTCCGCTCTTGACCGCTTTTTCAATTTTATTTTTGCAGAATGTGGTTCTTCGACGCCGAAAAATTAATTGATGCTGTGGAGAAAAGACCCTCACTTCATATCGTAACGCGTATACATAATATTATAAAGTTAAAACTTATTATGTGAATTAAATTCCTAAATTATTGTCTTTATAAACTTTTTTAATACATTGTCAAAGCATTTTTGAAAGATTATTTTTGATTGTATACGAAAAGGAAAAGAAATCATTACACGTTTCACAGTAATATTGAGTTTTATATTGTTTACGTTTTTTGGTAATTGACGTCCTGTTGCATCTTCGTAGTCCACTGGTCTTGTCGGTCTATATTTTTTCAAGAGGATCTAGAAATTTGTTTGAAAAGATTTTGAGTAAAAATCTTCTTAGTGTTTGGGGAGTTAAATAATCTATCATCTGTTATACTGTTCTCCGCTATTTTCAAAATTTATTTTTCTTCAAATTATTCAGACACGTTCAATTGATGATAAAGTTACTAATGACCACTTTTTTACGGATAGTACAGGATTATAAGTGGCATATAATTCATCAACGTCATCCACATATTATTTAGTCTCGGTAATTTGGGCTCCTTTTTGGTTACTTCTGAAACGGAGGAAGTTGATGTGTGATAACTGGTCAACAGTACCACAGATTTAAACTTTTTTTAGAACATGACAAAAAAGTTCCTTGTTCTGTGTAACCGAAACAAAAGTAGTCGGTAATCGCCTTATATTTCTCTCATATATATTTTTTCTTTTGTAATTATTGAATAAACGTTCAGGGTACTGTATCAAATACCAGAGATTATATTTTATTGCCTGTTTACAAAATTGTGTCCCATTACGGGGTACAGCATTATTCTATAATTAGTCTACTAAACTCGTAAATATCTTCAGAGCTTTTCATGTTATATGCAATATTATTCATATTGTAAAATGCTGTTGGAGGTGGGCAAAACAGGTCCCCGGGACCTAAATTACGTTACTTCCTCATTCTCTTGTCATTTTCCCAGTAACTATTTTGGGGAATGTGACATTGGCATAGCATTATAAAAGCATCCTTGTGAGGTGTCATTAAAGTTCATCCCAGTATCTGAGACACCATCCCAAAAAAAATCTTTTAGTTAAAAGAAATCTACTTAAAACTCCTATCATATAACAGTGTTACGTTGTAATATAGTTGAATACATTACAAATGTAACAAAACGCTACTGAATAACATCCATTCGAAAAATTCTACAGAAGTAACCAATGTGCAATAACATTTGGCAATTATCAATACAACATCATCAAAAATATTTTTAACTTTTGAAATCTGAAGTGTAGAGTTTTTTGCCAAGATTCTCAATACGCTAAAATGCGTTTGGGAACCATCGGGGCCACTGGAAGGTATAGAAATAGTCCACGTGCCTTGGGTTTGTTGCGAAGAGTGGGAGTGAGGAGAAGGGTGGGAGGCCAAGTGACTACGGATGACTAGGGGCGCTTCTCACACGAGATTTACTTGCGTCTCACAGGACTTGACCAGACTA
>CM067377.1:33881660-33948596 GCA_034510155.1 Eucriotettix oculatus | reverse complement strand
TAAAGCCGGGGGAGATGGTCGCGCCAATTTGTATTAATTTGTGTTCTGAGATTCTCTTGGCTGTATAGAGCACCAGTTGTTTGCACGCTGCAGTCTTACCTGCGGTTAATCCCCCGTACCGTTAGTCGGGACTTTACGGAGACAATTGCTTTTCTGCAAGTGGTGCACATTCCACATTCGGCTAGCCATCGCTTCAGCCATAATTCTGCTTTCGGCAGGCTGACCAGTAAGTTATAGTTCAGCTGTCAACGCATCGCATCGCATCTTCATAGATTTCTACACCGAATCTGGCCTGTACGAGATCTCACAACATCCACGCCAGAAGCCAACTTGGAACTGCAGGATCAGCATTCATTCGGTGAGTCTCAATCACTTATTTATGCATTTGGTGTGGCCGCCAACCTCCGCAGGGGAATAATTCCTAAAGCATTATAAAATACAGTCCACTCCCACCACGTTCCTTTCATGGTATTTCCTCGACTACTGAGCGAAAGTTACCTCTATATAGAAGGAAAAATTGTCCGAGAGGAAGATGACGAGATACGGTCATTTGTACTGGCTAAAAACGGTCTAATTGCTCTTTTCTCAGAAATAAAACTGATAATTAACGGTCATGAAGTGTCTCGTTGTACTCGAGCCGCCGTGACGACATACATCAAGACGATATTTTCGTACAGTGTACAGGATATCTTCAAATTGAGAAAAGTTGGTTGGTATGAGGGAAATGATGATAACTCGTGGCTCACTAAAGCTGATAAAACGTTTGCCGGAGCCGTACCGTTAAAAATAATATTTGGATTTACGGAAGATTTTGAACGCGTCGTCATCAACTCTAAAATTGAATCAATTCTAGTACGGGCTCGCAACGATAACGATTCTCTGCGAGCAGGTGCTACGATTGTACCTTCAAAAATCGATTTATCGCAAGTGATTTGGAAAGTTCTACACGTAAAAACGACGTTAGACATTTCGTACGAATTACTTAAAACCGTTGATAGAGCCGTACCATTTCCGCCGACGGGAGATTTTAGAGTATACGTCTTTACCTAAAAGCAGCGTGCATTCGTGGAACGTCAAGGCAAGCACTAACGGCGAAGTGCCATTATTTGTCATCTTCGCGCTGCAGACAAATAGAAAAATGAACCTTAACAGCGATATTACTCCGTTCGACCATTGCAAAATGCGCAGAGTCAAACTCTATCTAAACGAAAAATCTTATCCGAACGAAAATTTAAACTTCAGTTTTACATCAAATAACGTCACAGAACTTGACGAAATGTTTACAAATTTTCAGGATCGATATTATAAGACCAACGGTACTCCCGTTTACACACCAAACCAGCTCCGTTAACATTGCACCTCTCATAGTCTTTGATACTTCGTATAACGAGGTTCCGGCCATGCAACAGTCGATTTCTGTGCGATTGGACTTTGAAACGGAAGAACCGACGCCAGATATTACCACAGCCTATTGTTTAATTATATCAGAACATTCGTGGGATTATACACCAGTAACAGAAATGATTGCTTAACAAGTTATAACTTGTTCTTAACAGGTCTGATCCTGAAGCGAACAGGTTTGAACTTGTAACAGGGATATGTTTATAACAAGCGGAGACCGACGCATTCTGTGTCTGGTAGTCATGAGCGTTAGAAGGAAACCGCGTCGTGTGATACCGTATACGATGATCAAAGAGTAAACTGAGCTATTCGAAGACCAAGATAGACTCTTTTTCAAGATATACAATAATCCGAGCGCATGGAATGAACTCTCTTCCCAAGACATACTCTCTCTCAAAAGGATTCCTCTTAACCTACCTCAAGGGAGACATCACGAGAAACTGGGATCGTTTACCTGACGAAAAGAAACCGATGCCTTGCTTCATGCGTCTGCAACCATGTCTCTTCCATTACCACAGAAGAGAAGATCAATTTGACGGACCGGGTCCATCCCCATAAGACTATATTCCGTGCAAATATGGTATCGGAGAAGTGAATGAAGTGTTCTATATCGATGAAAACACGTGTAATAACGATCTGTTTAATAATAATGTATTTGATTAATTTGTTGTATATATTTAATATCCTTCATCCTACCTACACTACATCATGTCGGGATGCCAGCCATTATGCATCGCATTCGCAAACGAGGTCGAGGATTATCTCAGTGGGTTAATAAAGTAATCCATAAACTCCCTATCGAGCTACATACCACAGGGTACAATTTCTGTGGACCTGGCACTAAGCTTTCAAAGAGCTTAGGTAGGGGCGATACAGGGGAGAGTGTCCTTGATGAGGCTTGTAAAGAACATGACATATCTTATCAAAAAACAAAAGATGATAAAGAACGTCTCACCGCAGATATGAAGTTAGCTAATCAAGCGTGTTCAATTGTTAAAAATTCTCATAGTTCTCTTGGTGAGAGATCAGCAGCTCTACGTACAAGTTTGGCGATGCAAATTAAATGGTTTATGCGTTGTACATCGAAGACAGGCCGTGGGCTGCGATAATCACGCTCGAATAAAAAGCAACTGAAGACAACAATGAAGAAGTAGAATCATCGCAGACTTCAAAATAAAAACGATGAGATATTTTAATATTCAATGTTTGTTTCATTTTGCATTAAACTTAATTAATTAACAGACTTTGTTGTCCTTCTTTTATTTTCAAATCGATTAAAACACTGTAAAAACTCTGCTATAACTCCCACCAGGGCCCCCTGATGCCCCCACCCACTCCTCTTACGTCAGATCCCCCATGACGTCAGCGCCATCTAGCATATGTAACAACCAGCGCCATCTACGATCGGAACGCCATCTGGTGCCGGAATTTGTATCTGTTATGCCAGAACTCTCCTTGGTATTCTACTCAGGTCAAATACAACCACGAAATATCAGATCGTACACCTGTAATTGTAACTATAAGTATTTAAGAAAAATGGTGGTTGAAAATAGATGAGCAAGAGACAGATGACAATAATCCCAAAACAATAACGAAAAAAAAGAATACAACAGACTAAAGCGAAGGCTCCACAAAACGCTCTATGAAGCTAAACACGCAAATGGGTTATTCTATGTAAAGTGGACTGATTTCAGGAAAGTGCCCCGCTTGACCATCATGGATTTTGATGAAATGTTGTGTGAGCATTCATACATATCCCCAAAGTACATTGGTAAACTTTCACATTTTTAAATTGAATATTTGTGGATATATTGTAGTTTGTTTAACTCTATGTAGGAACGTTTTACGCTATGACTGAAATTTCTGAAACTTTGATATAAACATCTCTGGCAGTATATTATTATAAAAACGAAACGTGACTATCTAGTACAATTTTATATGCACTTTTAAATGTGAAGATAAAAAATACTTTGATGATTAATTTTGCTTAGATAAATTGAAGCAAAGTTTGCCAAAAAACGTAAAGTGTGATAAAAAATTAAAAGTTTGACTTTCTATTGCTCTGGAAATAAACGTACAAAAAGTGTGATATTTTGCACTCTATAAGGTCTTTTAATTTAAAATTTCATTTAACTGCTTCTCTGCAGTGCTTTACAAATTGAGTGTAATTTTAAATATCTTGAAAAAACGCCAAAAAGTGTGTATGTATAGCCTACTTTTATGAAAACCTATCTTATAGAAACTATTTATAAAAATTTTATTTGTAAGAGCATATTTTAAGCTTCTTAAAATAGTAGACGTGATTTTCTTCGCAGGAGTATAAGGGATTGAAATTGGGGACAAATTTGATAACTTTGCGTTACGTTGTTTTATTCTTTAATGTGCATTCAGGTAGTTTTTTTTAAATTTTTGTTTTTAATTACAAAAAAAGAAGTATTCATATTTAATCGCAGGAATATGGGATCTTGAAAATATGACAAATTGTTAAATTTTCATTGCATGCTATACTTAATTTTGACTTCGCGTACTATTTTCCTTTTATTTCTGTTGGAGTTTAAGTTGTTCTGATTCACATTTCACTAGCTTAATGTACTTTTAACTATGAGGGAATAACCATAAATCTTTTTAAAGCATAGTATTATGCAATATGCAATTGAAACTTTTTTCTCCAATTTTTGAGTGCCTTTAATCCGTGAAATAGATGCCGTTAATTCAAATGTTAATATTTTTACTTTCCCAAATTGCATTGTTGGAGAAAAGTTATAATCAACTTGCCATGTTCATTTCTATTCAAAGTAAATTGGGCTGCGTTATATGTACAGTTTGTCAGCCAGTGAAAAAATACTTCTCACTCGACGATCAGAGGTTGATAATTTTTTGAATACGTATGAAATGAGGCAAAAGGCACCTATTTAATAAAACAAAGCATACAGCTAAGCACGGACTGTTGAAAGTCTATCTGCCAATTGGAGTTTGACTGACTTAGGGAGTTCCCCATTAATATTTCACATTTTGAGTAGTAGCCACAAAACTGACTGAATTAAACAAAATATTGAACGAGTGCAGAAAGTGGTAGCTAAACAAAACAACAGCGTGGGAAGTAGTAGGTAATAATATTGAATAAACTAGCAAAATCTGTGATGTTTTCACGTCAATTCAATCTATCTGCCACAGAAATGTCGTAATTTTGTCCTCAATTTTAAGGCCTTACACGCCCGCGATGAATTAACGTGCCCATTTTATAATAAGGTTTACAACATTCTTCTTTTAACAATTATAATTTTAAAAAGATTATGTAAGATAGTTTTTCATATAAATAGGTTAAAAATGCCCTATTTTGGGCGTTTTTGCAAAAATCGTTAAATTAAGACTCAATTAGTAAAGTGGAGAGCAGCAGGTAAATGAAATTTCAGTCAAAAACATTGTGATGTCAAGTTATTAAGTACAATATTTAATAAATTTCATACATTTATCTCTAGAGACTTGTTATTGTTTTTCGCGCCCTAAAATTTTCGGCTGATCTTGCTTCAAATTATGCACGCCAAATTTCTTCACATTTTTTGTTGTTTGGGGTTAAAAGAGCAAAAAATTGCCAGAGATATTACAACTCAAAATTGCTTAAATTTCCGAATGGTATGCTAAAAGTTTACTGCACGAGGTCATAAAAATTACTATATTTCTGTAAGTACTGCAATGCAGAACGTAAAAATTTACCAATGTTCATTGGGGACGTTTCTAAACATTCGCACAAAATTTCATTGAAATTGGAGATGGTCGAGCGGGGACCCCCAGACCACTTCACACGGAATGACACATCATTTAAATACTATTTGAACACACTCTCTAAAGACAATATTGTCACGTTTCGTAGGGATCGTGAGATTCAATAACACACACACGTAGAGGTTATAGGCGTTTAATCAACGGCGAAGTGCTGTACAAAGCTCGTACTGCTTCAGACTGACTCCGATTTGGAATTCAGTCCTATTTATACATACATGGAAAATTCTAGAAACAGAACATTCTAGAAACAGAAAATACTAGAAACTAAAGGCAAACAATGTAAATAAATTAAACAAATAAAAATGGTTGCGCCGGCTGGGACTCGAACCCGAGTCTGCAAATCTGCAGTCCGGCTTGCTACCGCTCTGCCATCACTGCAGGACTTGAGATGCGGCAATATGCAAAGCCACAAAAAACCTAAAATGGTCGAAGATCACTGTTTCCCCTATCAGAAAACCGGACAGATGCTGGGTTAAAAGTGACATAGAAATGGCGAAAATGTTTGCTGAACACCTTGCCCAAGTATTTATACCTCTTGGACTCCATTAAAACAACGATAAAGACATTGAGGATTTCCTAAACGCACCTTGAAAACTATCACTGCCAATTAAAGCTTTCTCACCCCTGGAAACGACTGAAGAAATTAAAAAGAATAAATCCACATAAAGCACCGGGACATAATCTAATTACTGGAACATTACTCAAGGAACTTCAAAGAAAAGCAGTGGTACTAATAACAATAATATGTATTAGTATATTTAGGCAGTCATACTACCCTACCAGCTGGAAAGTGCCCAAATCATCGTGATACCAAAACCAGGAAAGCCAGTAAACGAAACAAGCTCATATAGACCAATCAGTCTCCTTCCTATCTTGTCCAAAATATTCGAAAGACGTCTGATAAAAAGAATCAAAACAGACCTGGAACTATCATCAATTATACCGGACCACCAATTCGGCTTCCGTGAAAAACATTCGACGATACAGCAGTCACATAGAATCATAAATAGCATCAACAAAAGGCTTGAAGAAAAGAAATTATGTCACCCAGGCTTTTGATACGGTCTGGCACAAAGGACACTTCAGTTCCAAAAAGTCTTCCCTAATTCATACTACCACCTGACAGAACGACTCTTTCAAGTAAAATTCAACTCTAGCTACTCTAATTACCAACCCGTACAATCAGGGTAGTTTGTTGGGTCCTTTGCTCTACCTGGTCAATACTTCGGATCTACCAACTACGGACAATACTTCTATTGCAACATTTGCGGATGATACAGCCTTATTATCTGTAAATACTGACCCGGTAGTTACAACCCAAACCTGCAAAACCACCTGGACCTTTTACTTACCTGGACCAAGAAATGGAAAATAAAGATAAACGAGAGCAAATCAACACAAGTTACATTCAACACCAAACGTATAGTGTGCCCTCCGGTCTATTTAAATAACATTCAAATTTCAATTAAGAACGAAGCTAAGTATTTGGGTTTACATTTAGACCAAAAAATGACGTGGAAAAAACGTCCAAAAAACGACAGCAAATAAATCTAAAATTAAGGGAAATGTCTTGGCTAATGGGAAGAAAATCTAAATTATCTTTAGACAATAAAATTTTATTATACAAATGCATTATTAAGCCCATATGGATTTACGGCATAGCATTTTGGGGATACCCCAAGCCATCGAATTTAAAAATAATTCAAAGGATGTGGTCAAAAATACTCCACATAATCACCAACGCACCATGGTTTATATAAAATTCCACATTACACAACGATCTCAACATCTCATTCATCACTGATGAAATCAAAAGACTAACGACACACTACATTTAACCACCAATGGAAGGACACCAAAATAGGCTAATAGCCGAAATAATCTACCCTCCTAAGACAGAGAAGACTTATAATATCGTGGCCCACAGATTTGATTCAGCAAGACAGAAACTTTTTTTTCTGTCTTTCTCCATGGCTCTACAGCCCATTGCGGTCCTGGGCCTACCGAGTCGACTGCGGACTGTCATCTTGCATGACACATTCCGAGTTTGGAGTGACACATGGTCAGAGTATCGATCCTCCAACAGTCTTAATCCCGGTCTTCGCGACCATGATGACACAAACATCCAAGCCCAGGCCAGGATTCGAACCCGGGACCTCTGGGTTGTGAGGCAGCAACGCTAGCCACTACACCACAGGAGGTTGGCAAGACAGAAACTAGTCAAACAAAATAAACCATTGAACTTCTACGGAATCGTCATTGGCTGACAGTTGTGCAGTATTGTTTTCCTTCAAAGGCTTGATTAATTGTCTCTACATCCCTATGGGCTTATTAAATAGTTGAATGTTTAGTTCGAAAACCGAACAGATGATTTGGTATAATATTGTGTTCTTCGAGGATAGGCTTCCCTTCTGGCTAATAACTTTGCAAGCAATTAGCTTAAGACAGGCAACAAACTGATTGGCCTATAAGAGCCAACTTAATTGGGAGGTTTACCTGGCTTGGGAATGATTACGACCTGTGCTACCTTCCATTGTAATGGGAAGTAACCTAGCCGCAAAACAACATTAAATAACATTGTTATCAACACCAGGCCTTTGCGCAGTAGTTATTTGATGCCTTATACTATAATTTAATGCACCTGTGATCAATTTACGCAATGTCTATTCTCCACGTATTTCCTAGAATTAGGGTGTGAAGAATGAGATTAGTGAGCCTAGCTTAGGTTTACTGGAATGGAGGGATGTTGAATTGATCCTTGGACATCGACTCTGATTAGCTTAGTGATTAGAACGCTAGCCCGGAAAACGGGAGTTCCGGTGTTCGAGTCCCTGGTACGGTCGACATTTTTCCATTCTTGTCTTTCTTGTAAAATATCTATACGGATTGTTTGATGTTTGGTTGTAATTATAATGTTAAATATTGCAAATAATTATATTTCAATTCTTATCCATTGATTACTTCATCTTCAGAAACTTTCCCGGCGTTTGTATTAGTACTTCCTGGTATGAAATTTTCATTTATTGTTTATAATGAAAATCAACAATTATTAACGAAATCATTTATTTTAGTTTAAGAAACACGCAAATGTATGCACTAGTATAAATAATGGGGGTATTATTATTAATTATTTAATGAATTTAAGTTTAGGATTTAATATTTACATTTATTTAAAAGAACACAATAATTTTAAATGGGGTCCTGCGCGAACATTATAGGTAAAAAATAAATAATTAAAGGGGACGATTTTTAAATTTTTAGGGTTTAATTATTAGTTGGGTAACCACGTGCAGCAGTTTCCGTTCACTGAACGAACCTGTTTTGTTTGCCTGTGCGTCTTGGTGCGGATTAACGGGTGACTGGACTTCAATCTCTAGTTGTTATGGTTGATCATGGAGCTGCTGGTAAATTGAGGAAAACTCGAGCCTTTTCCTCCTTCTTCTTTCGTTGTTTTCCTCGGATAATAACACTTTAATCATTTGCTGCTATCTGGAATATCTCACACCATGCTGCTGCTTCTTCGATTTGGTCGACGGTCTACCATTACTATAGCGTTCCGCTGCCTCCTCCACTTGTCCGACGGTTTCCCATTACTTTATATTTATCCTGTAGCTCCTCAACTTATCCGACGGTTGACCATGACTATACTGTCCACTGCTTCCTCCAATGATCAGTACACGCTTCATACTCTCCTCTACCTGCCAATACTTACATTATAATGAAAATTTTTCGCCCTTCACCTTCGCAGGTCACCTCAGTATATCCCTCGAAGGGATAAAACTACCTCACGTGACGATTGTCTGCCAATCATCGTCACACGCGGGAGATTTTTTTGGTGACACAAGTATATCTCCCTAGGAAATCCCGATAGGTGAACGCTCCTTTAGCAAAAAACAAACTTACCGTATATCTATCCAGCCGCCAACTCGGCGCCTGGAAAAACCCTTTTACCTGGCCAGCGACATGCTCTTGCAGAAATTTTATATAATCTAAAATTCCATAAATTGAAATTAAAATTGGGAAGGGTTCTACTGCGCTACACTTAGTCGTTTGTTCCTCTCTCTCGCTGATAATGTACAGTCGTGAACAAACGTAATTGGAATTTTCTATTCGACAGTCGTGGGTGATAGAAACAAGAAAAAAGCGCCAGCCGAGACCTTCAATGACATTATAGGGATATATACGATAATGTTTGCACTCTGTTGAGAAATGCATTGATAAGGTGATATGGAGGGAAGATGCATACAGCCGGAGCTGGGGACGTAATCAGTGTTCGCTAGCCAGATAGTAGAACAGAGAGACAGCAGTAGACTGAAAGGCGTAATTTACGAGCAATAAAGTGTAATGGCCGGCGCGTTAACGGCCAATCGCGGAACAGCAGCGCCTCGTGATTTAGGATAGCCGTCGGGACGCGTCGCTACGGTCGCATTAATTGCACACGCTCATGACTTCGTCTGCAGGTACTCAGCTTACACCTACGAAAGATCTTCAATTGTTCACATTTTACGAATACACTGAAAGATAACGACGCGTGTTGGGAAATGTGAACATCATGTGAGAAATTCCTCGGATTTCATACAAAATGTATTAAAGAATTTAGAAGTTGGGCCAGAAGATTTACTAGTTAGCTTTGATGTTATCTTCCTGTTTACCAAGAAAAAGGTACCGATTGTTGATACACTACGAATTCTAGGAAATATATTCCCAGCAGATATCTCATTACTGTTTTATATTCAGGAAAGTTTTTTGAACAGACCGATGGCGTCCCCATGGGCTCTCCACTTTCACCAGTAGTGGCCAACTTTTATATGGAATTTTTCGAGGAGCAAACCTTAACAACAGCCAAGAAAAATCCCAAATGCTTTTTTAGATATGTGGACGATACGTTTGTTATATGGAGCCACGGTTTTACTGCGTTACAACATTTAAATAATATACACCAAAACATCCAATTTACAATAGAAATTGAAAACGGAGGCGCACTACCGTTTTTAGACATCTTCATTTACAAGAAACCTGAAGGAAAATGAGGGCATTCAGTGTACAGAAAACCTACACATACAGATTTATATTTGAATGCTAATAGTTTTCACCATCCTGTGGATAAGAAAGCGGTATTGCATATGTTGATACATAGAGCTCGTACTATTGCAGATGAATAAAGTCTGGCCTCTGAAATTGCACATTTGCGGCAAACATTTATCAATAATAGTTACTCGAGAATAGAAATTAACAGGGCTCTGAACAGAAAGAAAAATGAAAGAAAACATGAATTACCACCAATAGCCCTGGCAAAAATATCATCAAAAGTTATTACAATATTGGCCAAACAACGTAAGGACAGGTTTTCGTCCACAAAATAAAATAGAACAGCTTCTGGGCTCCGTTAAAGATATCATTGGTTTGAAAACTGCTGGAGTGTACTAAATTCCATGTGACTGCGGCCAACTATATATTGGTCAAACTCTGAGGACGATAGAGCAACGTTGCACTGAACTTGAAAGGTACGTTCGCTTGAAACAACATGACAAATCAGCTGTTGCTGAACATGTTTTCACAACGGGACATATTTTTCGGATACAAGTAAATTAAAACACGCTCATAAATGGCGTGATAGTGTGATATTTGAAGCCATCGAAATTAAGACACAATAATCTCATAAACAGAGACCCTGGCTACCATATCAGTAATGCATGGGATCCCATTATCACAAAAATACGTGATATACAAGCACAGTTGACAGACAGGCCTTCCACAGGTGACGCACAAGGACCAATCTGATCGCCACATGGATCAGGTGACTCCGAGGGTATAAATACGGCGCATTCATCTAGCCTGAAGACGGCGGCAGAAAATGGCCGCAGAAACATTGTGTTCGTTTAAAAACCTGGCCCGGTTGGTTAACCGTGAAGATTTCATCCGAATTATTCACCGGGAAAGTCTACGTTCATTAATAAGAAAACTAGTACTTACAATTACTATTGAATGTATTCGGACATTATTGAATATCGTTTAATAATCTGAAGTAAACTGCTTAAATGTTGTTAGTTACATAACACACTACACAATATAATTTCGGTAGATTATATTTTAATGAGTATTGTAACTCCTCGTGGACATCTTTCCGTTTCCATTTCGGCGTTACTTTAAGAACAAAATATTTACAGAAAACTAAATGACAAGGAGCATTCATTGTGTTCGTTAAGTAAGCGTTGAATTTTCAGCAAAATATTATTTCTTTACCCCTGATTTTAATATTGTGCTTCTGGTCTTCGATTGATTTTTCTGAAGGTGACGTGACACCGTTAAAAACTTACATTCGAGGGGCTATAAAACAGACGCCAATGTGGACTAGGTTTATGGAAAGGGGTCATGTAATTGTTTCTTCGACACGGGTTTTGTTCCCAAGGCTCCAGTTTTATCTGACTAGAGGGCCACTAAGCGCAGCAATCAGTTAGTGTCCCGCAGGGCCGAGTGTTTTTCCTCGCATTACAACACTTTCTCTCTCGTTACTTTGACAAAGTCGAGCCACTTACGGGAATCGTCGCAGCTCAGCCATAAGCGCCGCCATGTTTCTTAATAACTGCTCGGAAGCAAATGTTTAAGCAACGTTCTCATCTCTCTTATTTGAAACACTGAAAGAAGTATCATAATATTTTGATTATGAACTTTTTAACTTTTATAATGAAGAAGGAAATCAATTTTATAAGCATTAATATTTTTGTGCAGTTTTAAGTAAATACGAATATGTGTTCACGTCGCAATTGGATTGGTTTCCACATAAAGTCGATTTAACTTAAGGCTATAATAATTTTTTTATAATCCACGATCTGTTATAACGGCATTAAATATAAATATATAATGTTTATATAGAAAATAGAAATTAAAGTTTTCCATAGCTCTTTAACAATATCCAAAAAGTCGTTTTTAACAATTATTATTATTATTATTATTATTATGAAAGCATTAAATTCATAAACGATGGACAGATATTTACATAATAAGAAATAATTAGGTTACTTCCTGAATTACAAATACAGGGCAAAAATTTGCAAACGTATGCTCAGTCTAATTAAATTATAAAATATATTTCACAAATCGCTAAAAGACTTTGTTCTTACAGAAACTTAGCCAAATAAAAAGAAGTAATTAATTCTGAGAATAAAATTAAGTCATTGAAAAACAAAATAGATAAAAATGATCGGGATTTAAAAAAAAGCAAAAAAAGAAAGCTGCCAGTAATTTTAATTTCATTAATGTATAAAGTAATAAAAGAACATAATGCTTTTATAAAATTGACATTATTGTGAATCAGTACAGTCGATAAATAACACGTTGAAAGCTGGACCGAAAACGGAAAGCCAAGGAACTAGCTGGGTGCCCAGTAAAGCTAGGGAATTAGTTTCAGTTTTGAAAATTTACATTTGCACGCCCATTACTTTATGACGCAATAACAACTTCAATGGCTTGGTAACTTAATCGAGTCAAAAAAACTACAGTTACCTTAAATAGCACATACATACAAAAACAGTTCATTATTTTTATAATGAGAAAATTTCTTTTCCTACTTGGTTCTGCAGCCCATTCAAGGCCTTGGACTACCGAGTCTCTGCGGACTGACATCTTACATGATACATTATAAGGAGAAAATACTTGAACCATTTCTGTCTTTCATTAGCATGAAATAATGTTTCTACCCTGACGTAGCCTGTCAAACATGAATTAATGTTTGGATATATCTAATATTTTATTTAAGTTATGATACTTTCTAACTTTTTTTCACGATCATCGTCGCCATCGCCGCCGTACGCACACAACGGATAAACATCTTGATTGGAAGGCTTTATGAGGGCATAATATATTCTGTTGTTAAGTTCTAATCGGATGAATGACTCGAGCCCGTCGCAGCAGCGGTGACATCTAACTGGAGGTCCAGCCTCCTCTTCTATTGGTCGGAGTTCCTTACATGTGGAATCTGCTCCTCGATGACTAGTACATATTTACCTATAACATGCTAAAAAATTTGTCATTACTAAGTGTCATCATTTGATTTACTCATTCATTCATAACATATAAATTATTGCCATTAAGGCCACCTAACCATATGGTGAATTTAACACACATTCATACAAGCATTCATTCAAAAGTACCGCTGCTGCCGCTACTTCTCTCTCCTCTACCGAAACGGTTCGCCGACTCCCTTCTAAAACATGTAATTTAAGGGTTGGGCGAAATATTTTGGTGTAATAATAGGATATATATTTTTAGTAAATAAATATATATGTAAATATTTGTAAATAAATAATACTGGTATAGTATAATTACTTACAAGCTGTAAAGAGGCTTATAAACCTAATATGGAATATAATTATATTAAAAATGACTAGGATTGTGATACGTTACAGGAAGATCGACAAAGGTTGGTTCCTGTTTACCTTCTTAACAGGGTCGTATCGGCTCATTGCTAGAGTCGTGAGTCCTGCGGTAAAACCTCTCGGAGGTTTGTAGTATCCTCTCCCACAAATTGTCGACTCCTGATAGCTGCATGACTACGGTGTTGGATGTCCGTGGTGGCAGGTGGGGTGCTCTGCGAAGACACCGTCTCTCCAGAGCGAAGATCCTCTCCAGGTAGCCAGACTGTGGCCGCGTACTCTAGGATTGGGCGGATGAGGGAGAGGTAGATCGAGACCCCCAACTGAAGATAGGATAAAGGGCACTTAGTCTAGCATTTACCTTTCTGCTTGTTTCCTTAATGTGTCTCGAATCCAAGGTTACCCCTAGATACTTGGCCTTCGCGGACCACGGGATAACCTCCCCGAAGAATCGGATGACGGGTCTCTCTGGCCGTCGTCGGGTGATCAGCAGCGCCTGGCTCTTCGACGCGTTGATCTTCACCCTCCAGTTCGTAGCCCAGTGCTGGATCTTCTCTAACCCCGCGTTCAGGCGGTTTCCCACGATGTCCGGGTTCCATGACGCAGCGTATTGAGCGATCTAGGCTCCCGTTCCTGGTTTCGGGTGGATTACTTCGTATTCGGACTACAGTTATTCCTGGAAGTGGATTAATCTAATCACATAATGTATTCATGTTAGTTATAACCTTAAAAATAGTCTCTGAACTACTTCTATCTTCCATAAAACTCCTTCACTTCGTCTGCGCTAAACGAAACTGTCATATTTAAAAGGATATGTGAAAATAGTAGTTATAATATGATTTGAAATACGCAAGAATACGTTTTAAAAAGAAATAGAACATATCTTAGTGAGAAAATTTATGTACTAAGTTGTCAATATAAACGTCATTTACGTATAGTTGAATAGAAATGAATTTTAATTTCCACAATGTAGTTTATATTTTGTTCGAGATACAGTACAAATCAGTATGTGTATTTTTTGAATATAAAAATTCAAAATATAGATTAATTTGATAAAATAATGAGTTATTCTAATAATATTCATTACCAAAATACGATTTCATTCATATTTAAGACAATAATATTCTTTGTATCAATCCTTATTTATTGTTACTAATAGTCTTGTCATTAATATATTAATGTATGCCGGTTAAAAAAATTGATATTGTCGTGAGTTAACAAAATATATTTGGATTTTAGATTTCACGTTTTTTATAGCTGTACTTAACTCTACATTTGAATATAATAATTCAGTATTATACACACACACGCACAGAGAAAATCACATTGGAAAATTGAGTACGGTTGCATGAGATGTCCGACTCTGGATAATAATGACAATATTATATATTATAATAATTCAGCATTAATTATTCTGGTAAACAGGTACAGTCATCAATGGATGACCTCTCATTGATAGAGGAAGTTTTATTTGATAGATTTTTAATTAGGTTCAAGTTTATTCAAGAATACTTTCACAAAAGTGTTTGTTTGGTTGTTTGCATCATGTATAAAATGTTCGTTCCTATGATGATCAACAAAATTGAATTACACTAGCCTTTATCAATTAAATTTCGACATTGATATTGTAATTAGCAGCAGGTATAAAATTTTATATTGACCTATTTGTTTAAAACGTATACTGAATTTAGTCCTTAATAAGTATTGTATATTCCTTTTAATCGAATATAGATGCTTTAAATCAAATTTACGGAAAAAGATAATATGTAGTGCATATTTGGGCACATACGGTTATCTGTTGCTATTAATTAAGTGGATGGTTTTGGTTGAACCCTGCAGGTGGCTGCAATGGTAATCTACACAATGGAACATCACGGGCCTGTTCAGCGCAGCTGTCACATAAATGGTTATTAAATGATGTGAAGGTATATAATAGAAACAAAGAACGGACAATATGTCTCTGGAAATTTAATATAATAAATCAGGGAGTTAAAAAGAGTTTCTCCCTCAAGTGGCGAGAACACGACAGTAAAAGCAACTCATATTGTCGATCTATATTAGAGTTTAAATTTATAGAACATTAAGCATGGACAACAAAAGATTCTGATCAATGCGTGCCATTATAGGCAGCTGTGTTTCATAAATGAAACATAGACATCAATATTTTTTCTTGGAGAGCCGCAGAAAGTATAAAGTATAATCGCAAGTCCTACAATGTACCTTTCACATTTACACACTTCATTTGTTCAATGTCTAATTAATCGATAAATAATACCCTCAGTATGTACAGAATTATAATACAAATAACTCAATCGAAATGTCAGAACAATGTGAAGCTACGTCGCAATAAAATTTCACATGTATTGATCAGTAAGACAAATTCTATAGATGATTCAAACGGCCAGGCTGAAAATTTGGGTTTAATATATATATATATATATATATATATATATATATACAATTTTGGATCTCAACAATACCGGGTCCAATTGTACCTAAGAACAATCCAAAAAAACATAAATACAAAAATAAAAGTATCATCAAATACGGTCAAGTCGTTTATCAGGAGAAGAATTACGAAATCATGCATACGGAATTTTTTATATAAACAGAAGAAAACGGGTCAAGGTAGAGTTTGCGATAGTTCTGAATAACCAACGTTGGAGTGATTTGTTTCACAGTTGCGTGTTTCGTTGGATCCCAGCAAGAGCCGAGATGTAAGTTTATAAATCTAGGACCATAAAGTTGATCTCAAGTGCCTCTAAACGTATTGCCTTCCTTTAGCAGTTCCGTAATAAACGATATACTGTCCAAGGGAAAGTAAAAGTATACGGGAACGGTCAATAAAGCTGCACGGAGACCATTAATTATCCCATTTCGATGCTCCTAGCTGTTGAATATTGAGTAATTCCCTGACGTACTCAATATTACAGTACATTTGTCCGATTTGGGGTTTAACTTCTATAAACAGACTGCGGCGAATAATTCAAAACGCTGGCCTCGGAATAATTGGAAGAACAAAACACACACACGATATTAGCTCGATAAAGGGCTATGCTTTGGGGGCTTAATGCGTCAGCAGCACGATCATTTATTACGTGCATATGTCCTCATTCGCGTCGTGCGTTCGTGTCTTCCATCTTTCCTAACACGTTCAGTTCACTCAACCAGTTCCACTGAAACAGACCTTTGAATTATTAACGGAATATAAAAAATACGCGTTTATTTTGCTGATCGTTGAATACTCGTTTCATAACATTATTATAAATGTTCAAAAAATTTTTATACTTAAAAATGTAAATTAAATATTAAACTTTGAGAGTTTCCTGTTCTAATGTTTGTACTTACGTTGGAGAGTTGGTTTCTGCTTGGCTTCCTGAGCACAATGGTTTGTGTGGAGTGTTACTGAAAACTCGCAAGTTGAAACCTTATTAATGTAAGGCTAAACTTCATTCGACCAATCTAATATTGCGGGAATAATTGTACTGCACCTTGAAAGCAATATGGAGCAACGAGCCGCAATTTGACTTTATTAGGCTCTTTGCCTTATAATATCAATATTACAGGATGTAGAAGCTAAACAATTTCTTCAGTTTTTGATATGATATCGGGTTTCTATTTGTGATATAATGACAAAAAAATTACAAATCATTCAGAACAATATAAATGTAAAAACAAAAAATTCAGTGTTTCACTCGTAATTTGGGACGTCAACAGGTAATAGCAAACTATGACACGTTATTAAATTATTTTCTTGATATAAATTTCGTTCACGATGTGAATATTTGCTGTAATATAGAGTATCAACATATTTTTGTATTTCTTGTTGGTCTACAATTGGGCGTAAGTCCAGTGGCAGATACGTAATTAAATTACTCATACATAATACTCCTAAGCTAAGAGTAATCATTGTGCTTTAAAATGTCTATACCCTGAAAGAAAGAAAAGAGAAACACTACAAGAATTATATCAACTTAACATTTCACTTCAAATTGGCTTTAACATTTAAATTCGACTATACAATAAAGCTCCTAGTTAGCGATTCTATCCACCCATCTGATTTTCAGTATTCTCCTATAGCACCGCATTTCAAAAGCTTCTATTATTTTCCTTTCCGCAACTCCTATCGTCCACGTTTCAGAACCATATGACGCCACACAACATAGGAACATTTGTAGCAGTTAGCAGCCGTACAGGAAGGTCGTGTTGAGGAAGTAACTGAAGGAAATTTCAAAGATGCCCATGCCCGCAGATACCTTAACCGTGGTGGTACTCAAACGTCGCCTGAAATCATTGGGATTACCTACTACGGCAAAAAACAGACACTTTTGAAAAGGCTTGAGTAGAAGACGTGTACTTCGTGCTCCAATTGCAAATTTCTAGAGAAGAAAATCGCTGAATTGGAAAAACTCATCGAAACACTCCTACCGCGTGAAGCTGCATGTAAGCAGGTTCAGACTGAAGAAAGAGTGACGGTAAACTCAGTTATTTTTTTTTGCCTCCAGTACAACCAGTGATTACATTGAACAGATTTTGTGTACTGAGTGACCAAGATCAAGACGAAGATACTAACGCCACGGATAAGCAACCACCCACAGAAAGTAACATAGTGAAGACGAAGAAAAAGAAGAAAATTGTTACTAATGTCCACACGGATAAGCATCCACCCACAGAAAGTAACATAGTGAAGACGAAGAAAAAGAAGAAAATTGTTACTAATGTCCAGTCACGGCCGAGGTTGCAAAGAACTTTTAAAAAGTGAACTAGGAGAAAATATTAACGTGTGTGGCATCGTCAAGCCAGGCGCACCATTGCGGGAAGTGGTGAAGGATGCTCCTGGTTTAACTAGGGACGCTGATGTTTTCGTTATTGTAGGCGGTACAAATGACATTAGTGCTGGAAGTCTCGTGAACTGGTCCAAGCTCGACGAAGTGTTTCCAAAACTCAACGGCAAGAGAGTTATCGTGAGTGAACTGCCTTGAGATTCGACGACGCTGTGGCTAACTACAGGACCAGCTGCGAGAATATGCGCCATCAGAAGAAGAACTTCCACAACATTAAACATGTAAGTGTTATTAATTTATTTCAGAATTTGAAACGTAACAATTTCACAGGTCATGGTCTTCACATAAACTATTCTGGGAAGAAACAATTTGTAAAAAATATTTCTGCTCTTTGTTCGTGTATTTAACCTTCACGGAAACCAGCAAACCAGCAGACTTCAGTTAAAAAATAGTGAATGCATGTATGTGGCTGACTCAGACGTAAAATTTTGTATATTTAACCAAAATATTCAGAGCCTTAGAAGTAAAAACTCGAGTTAGAAACACGCACTTGATGAAAGACGTAATGTGACTGGCAATTTTGCTAACCTCTCGAAAGAGTTTGATTTAGTAGATCATAATATTCTACTCAGAAAATTAGACTTCTACGGAATCAGAGGAGTTCCCCTTCTTTTATTGGCATCGTACTTGCAAAACAGACGCCAAAAAGTTGCAATTAAAAACACGGATGGGAATGAGTACCTATCAGAATAGGAAACAATTACCTGCGGTGTCCCTCAGAGCTCAATTTTGGGACCTTTATTTTTCATCATTTACATTAACGATTTATCTAATTATTTAGATCCCATAAAATCAGTCCTCTACGCTGACGACACAAGTTCGGTTACCAAGGACAGCGACTCGGAAACTATGCGAGAAAGTTGATACTCCGATGTGCCGTCTCAAACTGCAAAGAAATTTTCTCTTAACCTAGAGAAAACCAAAATCGTTAACTTCACAGCAAACACAAACAGTTTATTTACTTACTTGGAAAACATTTCAGAGCACGCGCCTTTTCTTGGTCTGCTGATTGACAATAATTTGAAATGGAATCACTACATTAAAAAACTATCGGGAAAACTCAGCAAAATTTGCTTTACATTACGAGTGTTAGCTCGGGAAGCCGACATAGCTACATCAAAAATGATGTACCATGCATATTTTCATTCTGTCATGTGTTACGGTATTGCAAACTGGGGTCATTCACATCACGCGCTTCACATTTCTAAATTTCAAAAGCGGAATAGTATCTGGTGAGGAGTGGAATACAACTTACAAACCTTTGTTTTGAAAACTTGGAATTTTAACCTTACCTTGTACGTATATTCTAGAAATTTTAAAATTTGTATGCTGTAAACGGTTCAAGCCATTCGTATAACACAAGAAATCACTCTCAGCTCCGTGTTGAAAAACATCATCTAAGTCTTTTTGAAACAAGCATTCATTATTCCGGTATAAATCTATACAATAGTCTCCCGGAAGACATAAAAAGCTTTAAAGGTTCAAAAATTATTTATAAAGAGTTGTAAATCTCTGTTAATGAATGGAGAGTATTATTCACTCAAAGTGTTCGTAGATAGGAAGGACTAAAACAGTTTGCTGGTGTCCTATCAAATTCTCCTATTATTTTAGAACTATAGTCTACTAGAATTTAATTGCTGACTTGTTTTCTTTTTCATGTTCGACGGGAACCTACGCACGATCTTCTGCTACCTCCTCCGTCGACTGAAAATTGAAGTTTGAATTTTATCTTTCCTCTTTTGTCATTCAATTCTTAATTGTAAAATTTTGTATATTTCTTGTAATATTATATTTGACGCATCCTATTTCCTCAACCGAGGACTAATGGTTGAAAATAATATATATACATATATAAAATTATTCAAAATAACATCACTTCACACATTTTCTGAGATTTGTCCTAAATTTATTTTCCGGAAGAGGATTTCCCCCAAGCACTCCCACGGTAAATTATTCTAAGGACTCGTCTTCTACATCCGATCAAAGAAGAAATTAGTAAGTTTTAATTTTGTTAATATGAATATACCTTCTCCCCTTAACACTCTACCCCTCCTAAAAATTTGATATTGATTTATACATATTTAGTTATTTATTTCTTTTTGCAATCACGATGTAGTACCGATTACTGCATCCAGGTTTTTGAACGTCTACCAAATTCCAGAACTATTCTATTTTATTTATTATGCTGCCACAATTTGTGTATAGGAAGCGAATGGAAAACACTTCCTCGTATCCTAGCTCCGTCTTCTCCCACGGTGCCGTTCTTCATCGCTACTGCCGTCGCCGTACTTGACGACCGCTTTGTCGTGTTGTCCTCCGTCGCCGCTGTCGTCCGAGATGCCGTGTTACTCTCCGACGCCTGCGGTGTCGTTTTGTTTACCTCCGTTGAAGGTCCTCTCGAACCAGCTGCTACCACTCTCGAGTAAAGAACGCACAGCTCTGCTGCACTTCTTCTGTTTAGGTGTAGACCAGGGGTGCTCAAACTTGAACTGCTGGAGATCTATCTCAGTAGAGTTAGTCTCCTATCGATCGACTCTGAGAGTCTGCAAGTGTATGCGATGCAGAATTGTCGTCTAGGTAGGAAGGGTTATCGTGGCGCACGTATAAGTATGTTATATATAGGGACGTTGCAAAATTTCATGACCATGAATTCATGAAGAATTAGTAGGGACGACAGAAATTAGTTTTCCGGAATATACATTTTTTTAGTTGTGGTGCGCGTTCTACAAATTTGTAGGTGGGGAAGAATGAATTTAAGTTGTTTAATTAATACGGGATAAAAAAATTATAAGTTTTAAATTTTAACAAATGCTGATTTATTAAATTAGATATTTAAGGGGATTCTCGCTCACTACATCGGGAGCATGATTGAATCTTTATCTCAGGGAAAGCTAAACGCTCAGTGGATATAAATCGAATATGGGGGGAAAAGCGAACACTTTATATACAAACGACCAGAGGGAAGAAACAATAAGGTGGGTACATCGCCACGGTGTTGTGACGATCCCCGACGTCCTTGCTGGCTGATGGCTGCTGGGTGTCGTCTCCCAAGCGTCGGAGGTATGCTGGGCGTCGCTTTCTTTCCCAGATGGGCTGCTCGTCGACTCGATACTTCAGGTTTTGTAGCTTCTGATGATTTATCTTCAAAGATGGACGGATGGTTAGATCAGATTTTACGTCCAGTGAAACTGCCGTAACTATTTAAATTTTGCAATGTTGTTTTCTAAAATGCGTCCAAAAATGTTTCTGTAAACTGCTCTCATAAAGTAAATGTTTTTGTAAACTGCTCCCTCGTCTCCTAGTGCACCCTGGTTTTGTTCTTCTCGCCCCGCCCAAATCTCTCCTGGTGGGGGTGCACTTTCTACTTCCTCCATATGGAGGGTAGGATTCTGAAGATTGTTATTTCGGCAAGTGTCCTTCATAATCTTAGGTACTGCATAACAAATTGTTGTTATGAAGTCACTTGCCTCTATTGTTCCGGCTTTCGGGGAATCGGGATACAGAGCAGGTAGCAAGCAGGTCCAGGCGTCAGGTCAATTTTTACTTCCCACGGTTGACCAGATGGATTGCAGTTAAATAACATCTGTTGTCCATGTCTTCCGTAAGACAGCCTTGACGCTATATCGTCCAATAATATTTACCGAACCTTAATGTTTCCGTTTTCTGGCCGAGAGGATGACTGTAATTCGTCATTTAATTAACCTATCGCGTTCATTCATGTTCCCGACTTCGTCCTGCTTAGATCTAAATACTTATGTACATTAAAATAAGAAATAAAACAAAAATACAATTTAATTAATATTATGTGGTACAGGCAATCGCGTACCACATAGTCAAGGTAGGCTCTAACTAAAATTTCAATGAAAAAGCTCGTACTCATTCAAAATTGCGAGTTTATTGTTTCTTACAAAACAAACGAGTTGTAGTTTCTCAACTAAACTAAAGAATGACTTTGGATGATGAAGCGTGTATTCAGCATCCTTTTTATATGATGGTATGTATTTACCGAGTGCTAATCTCAAGCATGATTACATATTTTCGTCAGCTATTCTATTGCCAAATTTTCACTTAATGCTGACTTGAACAACAAGTAAGTGGACCCAAACATTGCCGTCAACTGAAGTGCGATTTGGATATTTACCTTAAGATATAAAAGACCACATGCTGTGGCTTTGAGATGTATATATGATATAATCTGCACTACCTCATTTTCAACAAAAGATGAGTCCATGTTAAACTGACTTGCTATTTCAGTAACACATTCCTCAATGTTTTACGCAAAAATGGATAACTCATAAATTATGCGGTATTTGCCCATTTACTGAAATCATGAAAACGTCTTAAGTATTCGCCCAAAATATTTAATAATTTTTCCTCATAAATACCAAAATTTAAACAAGAAGTTCTCGGGATTTCACCCGGGTTATGTCAATCGTTAGATACGACGTTTCGAAGGCTATCTCCGCCATCGTCTTCAGGTAACTGCGCCGCTTATATCCGTGTCCTTGCTCCCCTCCACAAGACCTCGCGGTCGAAATGCAGGGTCCTGATTTGTCGCTCCTCTCTCGATTGGTTTTCGCGTTGTTTTATGCCTCATTGAAGCAAGGATAGGGTCCCAGGCCTTGCTGAGCTGGAACCCGCTGTCTCGGTTCATTAAATTACCAGAGGTTCTAATTCTTACAGCTTCGGTGATTATACTGTTCCACCAACCTCTGGTGTGGTCCAAAATCTTTGTATTAGCGAAATCAATTTTGTGCCGGTCATGAGAGCGTGTTCCGCCACGGCAGATTTGGTGTGCTGCTTTAAACGGATACATCTCTCATGCTCGGAACACCTCATCTCGACTGTTCGGATTGTTTCGCCTATGTATTTTAATCCGCAGTTGCACGGAATTTCGTAGACCCCACTTGTTTTTAGGCCGACTTTGTCTTTAACAGACTTCAATAGGCAACGTAGTTTAGCCTGTGGTCTAAAAACAGCCTTGATCATGTGTTTGCGTTGTAGTCTGCCGATTTTAAGTGTCGTGTTCCCTGCTTAAGGAAGGAATGCGACGGACGCGTAAGTTGCCTCTTCCTTCTTAGGTTTCCTCTTGAAAGCCTGTTGGATTTCCCTTGTTGTATATCCATTGTTCATAAATGTTTCCTTCAGGTGGGTAACCTCTTTTGGAAGATTTTCCGTGTCGGAAATAGCTCGAGCCCTGTGTACCAGCGTGGCAAGTACGGCATTTTTTTGCGCCGGGTGATGGAAGCTATCGGCGTTGAGGTAGACATCTGTATGGGTCGGTTTTCTATAAACCGCATGTCCCAGTTTTCCATCAGGCTTCCTGTAAATTAGAAGATCCAGAAAGGGAAGAGACCCATCTTTTTCGACTTCCATGGTGAATTCTATGTTCTCGTTGATCGAATTGATGTGCATGAGAAATTCGACAAAATGTCACAAAACTGACTCCTACTCCCACAGGCGCAACATTTATATCGGCGCGGACGAAGTCTCGAATGTTCTCAAGTACCTAACTAACAAATGTTTTTTTTATAAGCGTGACGCCAAAAACTCCGCCCGAAGTTTATAGAAAAATCGGCTGGAATCAAAAAAGCCGTGAGTCGCGGAAATTCCTTGAAAAGTACCGCGCGTTTCTCTGATAAAGTCTCCTTTCGCCGCTAGCAGGGGATTATTACGATAGAAGACAGTGATTTGGGGATTATTCTGACCCAATTAAAAATCAACTAAAACAAAATCTGTGAATAGATCTATATCGGTAAATTTTTCTCGAGATCGGCTTCAGAAGAACTCGCGATCGACCGTTTGAGCACTCCTGGTGTAGACCACCACGAGCAAAGTCACTGTCTCTCAACCACAGAACATAGAATAGAACAGAAGTGGCAGCCCCGGCTGAAGGCTAAGCAAGCGAGTGGCACCATCCCACCCCACCCACCCCCAAACGCTAGCCACTGTTGTGCTGCAAGCGAAGTTTTTTCTACGTTTATGGGCAAAAATAAATAATGCATTACTTCTTTTTTGTAATAACTCGTATATTTACATTATGTGGTGATACATTTATGTGGCTAATACGAATTACGATACAATTCCGAACCAGAATTAAATTATTGTCCGTTGAGTATAACGATTTTATTATTTCTTGCTCCGGTTCGTTCTCTGTGCAATTCGTCATTAAGAGTTCTCACATAATGGTGCATTCGAATTTTCAAGTAAAGCTGTCCAATTTCCTTGATAAGTGACGTATAATGAGTTTATTCTTATTAAAAGTGATTAGTCTTGTTTTATGCATTGCTTTATCAAAATGGATCATATCAGCCGCAGAGTCTGCTTTGAGTTCGTTTCTTTTTGCAAGTAAACATTTCTTCAGCAACTGTGGTGTGACAAGGACAGAAAGGATAAGAAATGAATACATTCGGGAAGTAATGGGGGTTACATCACTAAATATCTTAGGTACAATAGAAGGTAGGAGGTTGAATTGGTGTGGAAATTTGAGCCGAATGCCAGAGGAACGTGGCCATAAAGAATATTTCACTAGCAACCCCCAAAACGAAAGAAAAAAGGAAGACCTAAACTTAAGTGAATGATGCAAGCAATGGATGACAGATGTATTCGAGATGAAGATTGGAAAGATAAAAGGAAGTAGAAGCTTGGATGCGTATGTTCTAGTCCCCACTATATTGTCACAAAATTTATCCCCTCTTTTAAATTCCCTTCCTATACTATTAAAGGGGAGTTGCCTGTTTCAGGATCACCCCCATGTAGTCTGTTAACCCCCAAAAAACTTTACTAATATTAATAACACGCAACACATATGGTAAGATCAATCCTACATGGTCCTTTATTGTAAGTAGGCCTTTCTCATTAGTAATAACGTTTTTCTCAAAAGCTTTCAAACAGGCTTCACATTTCACCATCATTTTTAGTTTTCTTTCTATGAACAGTGTAATTCAAGAAAATACATAACCTTAAAAAGTAATTGTAATGTAATTGTCTACTGAATATAGATTATATATATTATACTCCATTTTTTACCTGACATACATACGAAAATATCTTACGTTGAGTATCTCATAAATGCAAAATAGTATATAGGGGAATCGAACGTGAAATAAAATGCGTAATACGAGAAGATCGCTTTGGTTTTATGAAGAGAAGCAATATTGACCCTGCGCCTAACTTTAGAAGACAGAATAAGAAAATACAGGCCTACGTTAATGGCATTTGTAGATTTAGATATTTTCAAGACGACAGGAACAATATATAGACGAAGAAGAGTTTTTCACAACTTCTACAGATGACAGTCAGAAGTAATTAGAATTGAAGGGCAAGAAAGGAGTAAGACAAGGATGCATGCTGTTCAACTTATTTATAGAACAGACGATTAAGAAAGTTAAAAATGAATATGAAAAGGGAATCAAACTACAAGGAGAAGAAATAAAAACCCTAATGTTTGCAGATGATATTGTAGTATTAGGGGAGTCAGAAGAAGACTTGGAAAACATAATAAACGGCAAGAACATGATCCTGGAGGATGAGTACATCGCGAGGATTAATAGAGGGAAAATCAAGGTAAGGGAATGTAGTATAGGAAACAGTGGAATAACAAAGAGTGCTAGATTGGGAAAGGAATTTTTAAGGAAGGTAAGGAATTCTGCTACTTGAGCAGAGTAACAAATAGAGTACGTTAGCACAGACAAGGAACGCTTTCGCAGAGAAGGAAATTTACTTACTAATATAAATATAAATTGTGTATGTCAAATAATTTATTAATCACCTTCAAAAAATTAATTAGGCCTTTACATTGATGAATAATTAAGTGTGAAGAGCTATGTGAGGAATAACTGTTTTGTCCCATTCCTTTGCGCAACATCGCGCCTTGTTTCAATAGCTTCATTTATGCGCACGAACAAAGGGAACGAAAGCTGATCAGTTAAAAACTGTAATATACGATGGGAAACAATAATGAAGAACGTTAATTGGAAACGATACATGTTTGTCTAATTAAAAACAGCGATTTCCAACAATGCCGAAGTGTTTACCTACTAAGAAAGATCAACGTTGTCAGACCTTTATGGGGAGAGACCTGAGTGGCTGCCGCTTCTACTCTATTCTATGTTCTGTGCTCTCAACCAACGTAGCAAACCCCGAATTTTGTGCCACTGACTGCGCCAATGTACTTCTCCCTACGAAGCATTCCACTAATAACTACATTTGCCCTCGGATACTGCCTCTTGCCTGTCTTTACTAAGCAGTACATTTCCCCCGTAATATAGTCAAGGTTTTGTCGCTTCACATTATTTGTCCCCACGGGAACAATAATGTTTTCAGCTTCATCTTCTTTCAGTCGTTCAATTTCTCTTTGGAGTTGCTCAGTCCTTATTCTTGGGAAGCATTTTACATTTACTTTTTCATTTTCAGGTCCCACGAGCCTAATTATTGAGTCACCAATAATGACACATTTTTTCTTCGTTGCTTTTACTTCAAGGACGGTCTTCAGCCTGTATCTGATCCCATTTGATTTTTTAGCAGATAAAGTGAAACCAATTCAAACAGATGCTACAAATCATTCCAGTTTTAAATTATTTTTGCAGCTGTCACTCTTTATTACCGAATCACTTTGCATTCCTGGTCCTGGATTGATTTCCACGCTTCCAATCACCAGAAAAAGCACTTATAATATGTGCTGTGTAAGCATTCATAGCTGGTCTGTTCTCTTTACTGATCCTGTTGCTCGGAACGCGGTGATTCAACCCCGCCCAGAAACCGATCTTTGCTCGACAAGCTATACGGTCACAACCCATCACTCGTAATCATTAAAAAAACGCCCGCTCTGTACCACAGCTCATTCCTGACTGGAATTAGTGGGTCCCAAAAATAATTTAGAATAAAACTTTAGTGCAAGGATTGGCCTCTATGCCAATCAAAATGGAAGATAGTCCACGAAAATATGTAACTTATGGAAAATTAAATGTAGAAATAGCAACTGTTTATCTCAGGTTTAATTACTATTGGGTCATTCCATGTCAAGTGGTCTGTTTTCAGGAAATTGCCCCGCTTGACCATCATGGATTTTAATGAAATTTTGTGTCAGCATTCATACATACCCCTAAAGTACGTTGGTAAACTTTCACATTCTAAAATGTAATATTTGTGCAGATATTGTAGTTTGTTTAACTCCATGTAGGAACCTTTTACGCTGACACTGAAATTTCAGCAATTTTGAGATGTAAGATCTCTGGCAGTATATTAGTATAAAAAACGAAACTTGACTATCTAGTACAAAGTTATGTGTACTTTTAAACGTAAATATCAGAAATGCTTCGATGAGTACTTTTGCTTAAATAGATTGAAGCAAAGTCTGCCAAAAACTTTAAATGTGAAAAAATTTAAAGTTTGACTTTTTATATCTCTGGAAGAAAAGGTACGAAAACTGTGAAACTTTGCAGCCTATAAACTAGCACCACAAGGTCTTTGAATGAAAAAATTTCATTTATCTGTTGCTCTCCAGTGCTTTACAGTTGTAAAGTTGACGATTTTTGCAAAAAACAACAAAAATTAGGTATGTATAGCCTACTTTTATGAAAACCTATCTTATAGAAACTGTTTCGAATAACTTTTATTTGAAACAGCATGTTTTAAACTTTTAAAAAAGTAGACGTGATCATTCATCGCAGGCGATACACGTTTGGACAAACTTGATAACCTTCCATTACGATGTTGTATACTTCAATGTGTATTCAGGCATGTTTTTTTTACTTTTTGTTCTAAATTACTAAAAATGAAGTATTCATGTTTCATCGCAGGTATATAAAATCTCGGAAATATGACAAATTGTTAATTCTCATTGCATGCTATAATTAATTTTGACTTCGCGTACTATTTTACTTTTATTTCTGTTGGCGTTTAAGTTGTTATGATTCACTTTTAACTAACTTTGGGAATGTACTTCTGCACTAATGGCATAACCATACATCATCTTTTTAAAGTATAGTATTCTGTAAAATGCAATTGAAACTTCTTTTCTCAAATTTTTCAGTGCCTTTAATCCGTGAAATAGATGCGATTAAGTCAATTGGTATTATTTCTACTTTACCAAATTGCATTGTTGGAGAAAAGTTATAATCAACTTGCCATGTTCGCTTCTATTCAAAGAAAATTGGGCTGCGTTATATGTACAGTTTGTCAGCCAGTGGAAAAATACTTCTCACTCGACGATCATACGTTGATCTCACAGACAATTATTTTCATAACAAAATAATTTTTTGAAACTATATGAAATGTGGAAAAGTCATCCCATTTAATAAAACAAAATACACAGCTAAGCATGGGCTGTTGAAAGTCAATCTAGCCATCCATGTCTGTTGAGAGAAACAAATGTGAAACCAAGTCAAAAACTTTATTCTAAGTGTAAATCTCAATTAATTTTTATGGACCAAGATACATCAGAGTCTTCATCATTAGAGAATTATACGTACACTGTCAATTGGAGTTTGACTGACTTACGAAGTTAGCCGTTAAAATTTCAAAGTTTGAAAATTTGCCATAAAACTGACTACATTAAACATAAAATTGAAGGAGCGCAGAAAGTGGTAGCTAAAAAAACAACAGTTCCTGGAGTAGCAGCTGAGAATATTGTAGAAACAAGCAAAACCTGTGATGTTTTCACGTCAATTCAATGCATATGCCACAGAAATGTCGTATTTTCCTCCTCAATTTTAAGGCCTTAAACGCCTGCAATGGAAGAACCTGCCCACTTTGTAAAAAAGGTTTAAAACTTACTCCTTTTAATAAAAATAATTTCAAAAGGATTTTGTAAGATAGTTTTTCATAAGGTTAAAAATGCCATATTTTGGGCGTTTTTTTCAAAAATCGTCAACTTTAGGCTCAATTTGTAAAGTACTTGAGAGCAACAGGTAAATGAAATTTGACTGTCAGAAACATTGTGATGTAAAGTATAAGAGATATAAGAAGCCAAGCTTGGAATTTTTTCCACACCCTAATTTTTTCAGCCAACTTTGCTTCAAATTATGCATGCCAAATTTATTCATACATTTTTTTGTTTTTTGGGATTCAAAGAGCACAAATTATTGCACAAGACAGCCACTTCTCATGTCTTGTAATAAAATATTGCCAGAGATATTTCATCTCAAAATTGCTGAACTTTCCGAGTCGTACGGTAAAAGTTTACTGTAAGAGGTGATAAAAATGACTACATTTCTGTATGTACTGCAATAGAGGACGTAAAACTTTACCAATGTTCATTGGCGACATTTCTAAACATTCACACAAAATGTCATTGAAATTGGAGATGGTCGAGCGGGGACACCCAGACCACTTCACATGGCAGAGATATATTTTATTTATTTATAGTTTTGTCTCAATTTCTAAGACTGACGAAATAATATCGAAAATTATTGAGAATATTACGAATATATATAATATTTGAATATTGCGAATTTAATAATACTTAAATACCAATCATAATAATTTAAGAATTTTCACGATATTAGAAGAGTGAAAATAGTAATTTAAATACAGTTCACGCCACTTTAATTTTCAAAGAGAAATTTACTTGAATTTGAAGATGAATAAAATTTATCCGTCATTACAATTATAGAAAAGGCGTCTGGTTTATAATTAATGACGAAGTGAACAAAATGACTCAAAGAAAGCTGATAATATACAATTATATTTAATCTAAAATTATTTGTTTAATTACAATGCGAGATCTGGTTATTACTTATCTAATTTTTTTAATTAGAATAAAAATTTCGCTGGGCATGAATTACAAGTTTTTTGGTCGTTTATCAAACTACCGTCCCTCATGTTTGTTAACTGATGTTTACAGAATTTGAAGACGTACTTACGGACTTTCTGCAAACTGCAGCTTTGTTCGTGAGCAAACTGTTTGCATGGGATGTTCACCGAGAGCCCTTGCAGCCAGAGGGCGTAAGTAACTAGCATTTAAACTTCCACGTCCATACGTTAGTTCATTTCAAAACGATTCCCTACGTCCCTTGTGCGCAAAAAATGTCGGGGCAGGAGTTTCGATCCTAGGGTCAGTATGAATGCTCTCATTTAAAGCTCCCAGGAAATAAACACTCAAAGGGCAGTACCAAAATTGCCTCGTCAGAGATGAGGCCAGAGAAGTAAAACAGCGACAGAAAGGAAGGTGTATCGGGAAACATTTGCAGAAAATTTCACCGGTGACTCTGCTTTTGATTTATAACATCGCAATAAAACTGTTGACATTAACTGACTTAACAAGAAATGCTTTAGTTCCACAAACCCACACGCTGCAGTAATTATATTTTTAAAACTGTCAGTTAATTATAATGACAAAAATAACTAATGAATATTTTATTTATTAATGAAATGAACTCTCCAACGTAGCCAAGTTTACTTATATAAATAATTAACATGACATTCGAAAGTAATATGTGACTACTTTAATTTTGAACGATACAAATGAGACATCAATGTAAAGAATTTCGGAAGATCTGAACAATTGACACCTCAATATACCACGCATATTCTAGAATTATCGGGACACACACAAACTAAAGGAGTGTCAATTTTATTGATTCTAGCTGGGTGGCCAGCATTGCCCGGGTGTTTACTTATACTAGCCAGAAAATGTGTTAATTACACAGCAATCTCTTGGTAAGTACGTGGTTTAACTGGAATCGAACCGTCTCTTGGAGCATTAACCACTTGATGGGCACACGTGGACCCGTACCAACATAGATTTGTTTCAAATTAACCGGCAACTTAAATGTTTCAAATTAACCGGTACCTTAAATAAACGCACTACCCTGAAGATAATCTATAAAATAGTGGTGCACTAACTCAGTGAAAAATAATCCCGATACCTTAACGGTTTTCAAAATTTGTCCGTTACTCTAAGAGAGTACAAAATACACACGCCGCAGTAATAAAATATTTGGTTTCAACCTTGGGAAACGGGTGGATTGAACCGGGAATGTTATCTTCCGTATGTGAAGTGTTTTCCATAAACTTTCCACTATGGAAACGCCTGTTGTCGTTTAGAAGAAGCATTGCCTTATACACGACAAAATTTCCCTTCCTATTCTTTTAAAGTGGAGTTGTCATATATTGGATCACCCTAATCTAACCTGTCACCCTAGAAAATCAATGTATAAAGTCGCTGCTGACGGGTAGGCTTTCGATGAAAATTTTCAGTTTGTACTATAAAGCCTTAGATGGTAGACATCTGCAAAATTTCAGTTCTGACTTATCGGCTTTTTCGTAGAAGTGTGTCGTTTGTCATTTCGTAATTCAGCTTTAATTTTGCGGCAGTTATTAGAAAATAGGCCCTGAAAAATCGTTTATAAAATAAACCTTGTACAAAGGTTCCAAAAATAATGACAAAAAGTTACTAAAGTATCATCGCTGACCATCACAGGCCCCCAAAGTTTCCGAAAAAAGTTTCACATTTTTTTCCTATTTGCAAGAAATCCTGCTGTGATAAATAATTTATGTTTTGTACTTCGTATGTCTACACAAGAGTCTACAAGTCAGACGATTTACAGCTTTACAGACTATGGCGAATTTGGCGGGGATAAAAATGAAAAACTGTAAAAATGAGCTTTTTCAGAGGGAAAAATCGTTTATAGGGACACCAGATATGGTTTTATAGTTTTAAGAAAATTTAAAACATTTTGTAGTAGAAAACTTGTCGTTCGTTTGGTGTCTTGGGGCATCAGGTAAAAAATTTCGGGTCGAAGTCTGTGCTGTCGACAGATATCGCCTCATCGTTGTTTATTGTGTATTAATCGCTCGAATAACGTGTTCTTAAAGGCTATTTCACTTTATTAGGTGCAAGAAATTATATGTAAAATAAAAGTGACTTTCTTTTGATCAATAACCTATTTATTATTATTTTCATGAGGTCAATACAGTAGAATTAAGAAGATAAAACGTCATATCTGAAGAAAGGATGGAGGGAACAGATTAATTAGTTGTTCGTCGATAAATGCTAACTCAAATATTATTTACTTCTCGATTTCTTAATAATTTTAATAATGCCAATGTAAAAATTTCGGTGTTCATAATTCTTCTCCTTCTATACGGCTTAAACCATTTTGATGAATTTTTTTGTTGTACTTATGGGTCACCTTGATGTTTCTCTGTTGTAGTTGGACCCGGTAGGTGACGTTGTTGTCGAGATCCATAATTTCGTTGTTTAACTTTTCGGACCAAATTTTAATCTATATATACAGTATTTATCACATAAAAAACATATAATCCAGCTTGACCATTGGAATAATGTGTTGTTGTTTGACTTACGCATCAATGCATACATACTCAAATTCATCGAGCTACTCCAGCAAGATACACCTAACCATGGTCCACATAATTTCCCACTGCCCCAAATTACAACTCTAAGAGAAGAAATATACTAAGAGCAGCTAGACCAAACGACATCATATCTTCGAATGAGTTAATCAACAGATTATTAGATCAAATTGTGTGACAAAATGTAACTAAAATGTTATCCATTAATGTCAATATAATGGTCTTCTTGGCTTTGTTACTGTAACCTCTGTGGTCGCAAATAACATTACTGTCGTCCAAAGGAGATAGGCAGTAAGTATAAAAAAATGCTATTGAGAAATCACGGAATAAAGATTTTTTTGAGATTCAAGATTTATATAAACCTCTTATCCCTTTGAAAATACCAAAAATATGATTTTGTCTTTATAAATCAATTATAATACATTTGTCCGTGAAATATTTTCAAAAGTCGAAAAATTTTATTTACTGCGTTTCTACTTTGGATGACAGATTACAGTTGACGCAATCTAGAATAATAATATTAATAGTAATAAAAAGTTTATTATGATATTTCGATTTCGCTTTGCAGAGTTCTGATACATTTCGTGTCAATACTAACTAAATTGTTTATCGATTAATCAAACATTGAAAAAATGAAGTGTATTTGAAATTAATATTTTGTGCAAATGTGAGAGGTGCAATATTTGAGTTTACGACTTATACACATCTTCATTCGGCGGCTTTCCGTCTCACCTTCTAAATAACTCATTTTATTTTGTGTTCAAATATGTGATTTCGATGATCATGCAGTGTTTATGAAGTGTTAAACAGTTAGTGGAATGTATATTCTACACGTTACTATAAAATAAATGAAATATTAGTTCTTCATGTTAATGTTTTAAGCGTTTGTCATATTCATATGATCGTAAATAAAGCGAAAGGCCAAAAATTGACAATACGTGGACTGGATCTGGAAAATAACACGTACAACCTTTACGGTGAGTGTTCATAGGTCGGGAAAACTGTCATACCTTAACATTTATAGACCAGAAGAAGGTATAACCTTATATATATATATATAAATTGAAGATAAATTTATAGCAACATTTATTATTAATTATATTACATTTCAGAAATCAAAACATTCATTATATAGATTTAACAGATCCCCTTTTCTTAATGTTGGTCTTTGTTATCTAATTACATTTATGTACGTGAAGTATTTCAACTATCCCGAATAAAACATTTCATTTCATGAAACATATTTTTCTAGCGAGGTCAACATATGCCTACCGGGTTCGTTAATAGATGTATATAGCAACGAAATGAGGCATTAGAAACACAAGTGAATGAATTATTTCTTCTTCATTAATTAGATTATATAAATATGTTTTTACCTACTGTGTTATACATTTAATAAAATATTTTAAATAGGGAAAATAGACATATTCTTTATTTAATTTAGAATAATGTAAAAGTATTTGTAATAAGGTTTTCATTTTTTTTACATCCACCGTAATGTGATATTGACTAAAATATTGACCGTAATGTAATATAAAAACACGTTATTCAGAAAGTATTTACTTTGTTTCCCTTTTTAAAACCTGAATGATCTGAATCTCTTTCTACTGTGCTATTAGACACAATATTGACCTGTAGGGTCTGTCTAGCTACCAAATTCGAACACGGAAGCTTATGCTCAGACAAACAATCCATAGCTGTTAGTTTAGGTTGATTGATTAAGAAATTACTGTTTCATAGGATGTATCCTCTAAATACATATATTTTAAAGCACAACATAGCACGTAGAGACGATGAATGCGTGGTCGACTTTTATTACGAAAATGTCTCAAGAAATTTCGTGGTAAATGTATTTACACGGTGATGTAAAAAAAAGCGCTGATGATAAATTTACAGCTAATTTCTAATAAAACTTTGTTTATTGTGGTCCTTGGAATGGAAAATATCCACTTTGCGGTTATTAAATGTGCGAGTGCACAATATAAAAGACATCAGCCCGGCCCCATCCTCTCTCAGATTTTATTCCAGTCTTTTAAAAATACGCGTGTTCAAGAGGTAGACTTTCGCTAGGGGAAAAATGCTTGTTAATATCAGTTTTAAACATTTTGTTGTGGAAATGTTCTTCTTTGTACGTATTTGTAAGCATTATTTTTTTGAGGAAAATAATTAAGCTCTAGTTTAGCATTCATGTAAATACGATGCTTGCTCAAGAAAGTTGTAGCAATTACCTCATAATATTTTCATATAACAAGCTTCTAAACTTGATAGATTCAAATAATACAATCTTAAATTTAAGTTACCGACATATCCATAAATATAGTCATGACACGCTTATTATTATATTTTACACATATTATAAGATGTCTCAGGTACTATCATATTTATTTAAATATTCAGTTAATAGGTAATACAGTATTTGCTGTATGATTTCAAGTCCGACGCAGTGTCAAAATCGTATTACAATTAAGGTAAATACTGCCGTCGAAAGTAGAAAGGCAGTAAGTAAAAATTTTCGACACTTGAAATTATTTCTCGGATAAATGTATTGTAATAATTTATAAAGACAAATTCTCATTTCTTGGTACGGATAAAACCATTTTCAAAGGTATAAGGTGTTTATGTAAATGTCAAAGCTCAAAAAAACTTTATCCCTTGATTTCTCAAAAGTATTTTTTTAGGCTTACTGTTGACCTCCTTTGGACGGCAGAATATTAGAACACATTTTTTATTTTACTAATTAATTTCACAGTTATTTAAACAACAAGACTATGAAAGTGATTTACATTGATTTACTATAGTGTAAATATTTCCGATTCCATTAGTTCTCTAAGGAGAAAATAAGAAAAGTAAAACTACTATTACAAAAATAGTTAATAAAATCCAGCAATGAAGTTTACATAACAGTGAAAATACACACAAATGTTAAAAAATTTCAAACTAATAAAATTGAAGGGAGACAAAATGTTTTTTCATAACGAGAATTGTTATTGTGTTATAATTAATGTTGGTAACTATTACTGATTCATTGTAAACGGACGCACTACGGACAGACACGAAAATTTATATAAATTCGCTTTTTAATTAAAGCACAAAGAATGGCCAAAAGTGAAAAATTGAATAATTTAATTGGAAAATGTTTCGTGCCCCAACTTAAAGGACCTCCAGGATATATAAGAGGACAGAAATAAAATTTCGAGAAAGACAACTTATACATAACCGTTACAGTATTAGAATTCGTGATCAAGAAAAGAAAACAGAAATTAGGAAAGGAGTAAGACAAGGATGTAGTCTGTCGCCCATGCTGTTTAACAGACGATGAAAAAAGTTAAAACGGAATATGGAAAAGGAATCATACTGCAAGGAGAAGAACTAAAAACCCTATGGTTTTCCAATGATATTGTAGTATTAAGGGAGACAGGACAATACTTGAAAACCATAGTAAATGGCACGAACGTGGTCCTCTAGAAAGAGTTCAATATGAGGACTAATAGAAAAATAAGAGGAATTTACGTACGGGTAATATAAAGTGTGAATATCATTGCTAAAAATGTTCGGATGCAGTGGAGCGTTATATGGGAGGAAAACGTGGACGGTAGAAATTTTAAATGTGGTGTTATAGGAGAATGCTGAAAATCAGATGGGTGGATAAAGTTACTAACAAGGAAGTTCTGAACAGAATAGGGGACGAGCGAACAATATGAAGGACGTGGACCAAGGGAAGGGATATATTAATAGGCCACGTTTTAAGACATGAGGGTTTTATAAAATTAGCATTAGAGGTGTGTGGTGTAAGAACAGAAGAGGGAGGCCAAGCGTAGAATACGGTAAGCAGATTAGAGAGAATTTAGTTGTTATGTGGAAATGTTAAGGCTTGCGCAAGATATGTTAGCATGAAGGGTTGCATCAGACCAGGCTTAGGACTGAATACCACAACGTAACAAGCAATGCTAACTTATAATATTATAAAAGTCGTTTCTACGTTATGAGGAGTATAACATCAAATTACAATATCATAACGAACGTTGCAGATAATATGTAAAATATACCAAATATTTTATTTCCTTGTGAATAAAATAATTTGTTTCTTATTGTAAATTCGTTCAATTTCATTTCATCCAAAAATCACGCATTATCCAAATTAAATCGTGTGTTAGTAAACACTCTGCTTTGAGGCAAAAATTAAAGAATACAAGAGTAAATTATTGTAAACGAAACACTAAGAATTGAAATGAATCGGCTGATTTCGAGGAGACGTTAAGATAAACTTTTTTTTTCAAAGGAAAGCCGTTGTGAAGTATGGAAGGCGAGGACAAAGTTTGGGATCGATCGTTTCATTCACCATTTGATTCCTGTACCACTCAATTCTATAACTAGTAGGATATCAAAACAGTTCATGGCAAAGCTAATATCAGCTTTCAAGGGAAACTCATAAAACTAGCAAAATACTTTGCTAATGACAAGAAAGGATGAATTAATTTGGTTTGGTCTTATTATTAAACGCCAAACGGATTAAAGCATGGGCAAGTTCCTAGGCTCGAAATTCGAATTTTATGATTCAAGTTAAAACTATTGCTGTCTTCAGAAGCACATAATTACATAAATTTATTGTTTCGGCAAAAATATTATCAAGTGACTGAAAAGCGGTATTTTTTAAAAACAATGGCAATTAATGTAAGACCCGGAGATTCATTCAGTAGAGCCGACTTAACTGTGCCACTCATAAAATCTAGTGGAAAATTGAGTACATTTAGAACATCCCTACTTTATATTGGTGAGTCTTAATTCACCAAATTTCGTACAAAAGAATATAAATAATTAACGTTTCCGAATCGTATTGCAATATTGATTTATGAGGCATAAATAGTCTGGGTTCGATACAACCAGAATTATATACGTTACATTATATAGATTATGTTGACGCATTAATGATTTTTAAAACTTACAGAATGCTTTACCTCTAAAGTGAAGTATTTTAAGTATTTGTTAAATGAATTCTTCTCAGTTAAAAAAGTGCTTCTAAATGACGTTTGAATCGAAATTGAAATAAATTACGAAGTGGGATGCGATTTCATTTCAATATGCTATTATGGTTTAATCTATCCATAGTAAGAAATGGATGACTTTTAGCTATCAACTTAAATGACATATTCTGGCTCTTAGCCAGTGTGTCTACATTCCCCTCAGTTGTATCCTTGATTTATTCAGCCATGTTTTAGGAAACAGAAGGAAACGACCCTGCTATTAAGTATTAGCACTTTAGCCCATCACTAGAACGTATAATTGGGATGAAACACGGAGAGAACAAGTAGGGATGACTGGAAAAGAGCACTTATATATATATATATATATATATATATATATATGTGTGTGTGTGTGTGTGTATACTGTAAGTTGCCTCGTAAATTACTTTTACCATTTAAAGCTCTAAATGTACTAAATGTACTTCATCTCCCAGTCTTAAGACCTACGCAGCGAATTCAGTCTTGTTTCTTATTTGAATTGCTTCCGCAAATAAAAGCAGCCACCATATCCTTCCGAATTCAAAATTTATTTATTATTCAGTGTAAATAATCGCCGATAGCTCGATCCATTTTGTTCTTCAACTGTCTAATAAAAAATGAAGTAAAATAGCTGCTGTAAATCAGATAGGCATTTCAATCATTTTTGAATTTTCTGTTTTATTGCGGTTATCAAATAATGCTTTTTGAAATTTCTTTATCTCTTAAATTATTGTTCTCCAAGTTTTATTGGCAATATAATGTAAATACCAATCTGCATTTTGTTGACAGAATGTCGCCAATCTATGATGAGTTGATTGATACGTATGAAAGAATTTATGAGGTAATGAAAATACGGAAAAGTCTTGGATTATCTCACCCAATAAAAACGTCTCTTTTATTCTGCGGGAGCGGAACTGTCATTGTAGCGTTATCGATAATGATGACTATTAAGAGACAGCTTCAACAATTGAATACGTCGCGCATTGAATAATAGAGTATGGGAATTAATAATAGATTAATAATTAGAGAATTCAGACGTTTTAGGAAAGCAATTGAAAATGTTGCAAGATGTAGTTAGAATGTAAATATTTAATTACATTAAAAGCAAATTACTTCATTTTGCAATATTTGTTAATTACAATATTTATGTGTAATAATCTTTATTCATATTACGTGAATAGAAATTTAGCATTCTTCGTTCTTAGTTAATGATTTTCTAGTTAAATAAATAACGGTTTGGAGGCGAAAAAGATTCTCATTAACGTATATTCCTCGAATGGTCGATGCGATCTGACATATTGTATTTGTTTCCTTAATTTAATGAATTATTTGTTTTAAAAGACATTGCTAAACATATTAACATAATTCCAGTCTTTCCGGGTCCATTATTTTAACCTATTTCTTTAGCAGTAAATTGATTACGTCTGTCCTAAGACAATTATATATACCTGAATTGAAAGCACAAGACGAAAGAAAAATATTTATGGTTGGTATAAATATTGGTCACGTTAGCATTTGTTTATTTATTGTCTCAGAAAGAGACGCAGGAGGTTCGTTGAAGCTGGTGGTCACGTTCACGACTTCGATCCTCAACGGACTGTTGTATTTTTTTTTGTCTTCTTTGAGGGAGCCGAGACGTTGCGCTTTTGTCTCTGAGCTGAATGCTTCGTGTAATGTACGATGCCATTGCGCACAGAAGTTTTTCCAGATACAACACTGGATAGTTAGAATTTACAACTGCAGATGTTTGCAATTTAGTTCTATTTCGTTAATGTGGAAATAGAACCGTAAAAGATAATATTTTCTGAGACTGGAAAATTATAATAATTATTATCAAAGTAATTAACGAATTTCTTTGATCATCATACAATTATCGTGCGACATTCCCATTAAACTGCTGTTGTTAAGTTATGCGGCTCATCCTAGACACCTCGCACGATTCCTGAGTTGTGTGTACTGGGATCAAAGAGCTTTGCATAGCGTATTAGCAACCCTCCCATTGGGCCAGTCATCCCTTAGAATAGGTCCAGGTCAAAAGGTCGCGACTACGCTTATTTTGGACGGTTGGGACTCTGTAATTCCCGTCAATAAACCATTAGGGAGGAAAACGGATTACGTAAAACATCTTTTACAAACGTTTTTTATAGAATTTCTGGTCCACTACGTAATAAAAAAAATTTAGGTCTTGTTTGACCTTTATCTTTTAGACTACAAATTTGCATGGATGATCTTGAGGCACATTAAAATGATCCTTTTAAATATTTAATAAATTAGTGTAGCAATAAAATAATTGGAGTCCTCATCAATATATCACACTGCCTCACTGCAAAACTCATAAGTATAAAATTAGCGAATTCAACAAATTATGATTTAGATATATTGTTGTTTCCATTAATCCTCATACATTAAAAATTAAAATGAACAAAATAAAGTACATAAATAAAAACAAATAAACTTAAAATAAATTAATAAAAGAAAATGTATATAGACAAAAGTCAGTATAAACACAACACGGACACACGATGTCACACACACACTGGGAAACACAAACAAGCACACACTGAGGAACACGCAATGGAGTTATAACTACTTGGAGCTCTGCGACCAGGAAACTGTCCTTCCTTCTGTCGTAGCTCCAGGCAATACATGAAACAAACAAAAGAGCAGAAAAAACTGAATAGAAATTTTAAAGATATGTGATGTGCTATTTTATAAGGCAGCTCATTCAACACTTTTTGCATGAACCTTGATTTAAATAGGACGATTAAGAAAATCCTGTACCGAGTAAAACGCGCCATTTAAAAGAATAGTTTTACTCTGCTTCACGAAGCTTTTGTAGGTACTATTTTTAATCACTGACGGAAGGCTGTTGTATAAAATTATCCCGGTATTGTGAATACTTTTCAGGTGTAGAGCAAGGCGATGCTTGTCCGACCTTAGAGCTGAACGATTTCTGGTCGCGTATTCATGAAACTCGCCATTTTTTTAAACAAATTAGTGTTTCGCTTTACAAACTTTAATATTTCATAAATATATACGCTTGGTAAAGTAAATATTTGAAAACTTTTGAAGAAAGGTTTGCAACTCGATCTAGAATTCGTGCTAGAAAGTATTCTAATTGTACGCTTTTGCAACTTAAATATTTCATTACTCCTGGAGTAGTTTCCCCGATTAGAGATGTGTGGAAATTTATATAGAAATTGTAAGCATTTATACTGAAAATCATACGGTAGTTGGCTAAGAGAAAGAAATTAATTTTAATTAATTTGCATAAATACTCTAAAAATAAAATTATATAGGAGACTACCTGAGTGCCAGGCGTTCCACGGTTATTGATTTTCATTTTCCCCCTGCAGTATTCATTTCAATATATTATACTTTTTGTCAACACGTGATTAAACCATCAGATAGATTGCCATATTTTTGAAAATTTCCCTTTGCCTGCAAATAAATGGTAAATTTTAAAACGCTTTGATAGTATATATTCGTAAAATATGTCTTTAGATATTAATAATTTACTTATGTTTAAATCTACATCTATTAAAGCTGTTAATTCAGACTAGCGTGCGGGGCGGAACGGGACACTATTGTATAAGGCAAAATGTAACGTGTTCTTCAAGGAAGAAAAGGAAAAACTGGCGATGAAGAAAGTTAAAACGGAATATGGAAAAGGAATCATACTGCAAGGAGAAAAACTAAAACCTCTATGGTTTTCCGCTGATATTGTAGTATAAGGGGAATCAGAACAATACTTGGAAATCATAATAAATGGCATGAACGTGGTCCTGGAGATGAGTTCAATATGAGGACTAATAGAAGTTAAGCAAGGTGTAGTGTGGAAAAACAAAAGTGGTAGATTGGGAAGGGATATTTTGACGGAAGTTAATGAATTCTGCTATTTGGGAAGAGTAATAACTAGGAATGGTAGTTGTATAGTAGACATAAAGAGTAGGATAGCACAGGCAAGGAAGGCTGTCGCGAAAAGGAAGATTTTACTCACGAGTAATAAAAGTGTGTATGTTATGAAATTGTAGCTAAAAATGTTCGTATGGAGCGTGGCGTTATATGGATGCAAAACGTGGACGATAGGAGTTGCAGAAAAGAAAAGAATAGTAGTCTTTGAAATGTTGTATTATAGGAGAATTCTGAAAATTATATGAGTGGATAAATCACTAACGAGGAAGTTCTAAACAGTATAGGAGAAGAGCGAACAATATGGAGGACGTGGAACAAGGGAAGGGATAGATTAATAGGCTACGTTTTAACACATTAAAATTATCATTGAAGGGAAATGTGTGGGGTAAGAACAGAAGAAGGAGGAGAGGATGGTATACGCTATGTAGATTATGGAGGATGTAAAATTTGGTAGTTTTGCGATAATGAAAAGGTTTGCGCAAGATAGGTTAGCAAGGAAAGTTGCATCAGACCAGTCTTAGGAGTGAATACCACTATAACAACATTTTTTTCAAATTAATCAGTATTAGCTGTTAAAGCGTTTACTGTATCTAGACAGTTTTATAACTCTTTATAAAAATAAGTTGACTTAAGTAAGGTATGTATTTTTACAAAGACATAAGCTTAGATTTTTATAATTAATAGCGCAACATTACAGAATTTCTCCTTCTGATTAGTTGTACCCGCAATACAGTAACACAATGTCTTCCGGATACTGGAATTACCTTCTAAACAGCTAGAAATTTCATTGCGAAATTTAGTATTTCAATGATACCGACAGAAAAAAATAATCGATAAACGTTAAATTCCCCACAATCCAAATCATGTAAAAATGTTTTCGTAATACCCATTTTGCAAAATTATTTGAAAAACAATGATTTGAAAAATAATAACGGCATTAACAGGATTCATAATTTAACAACACGCCAAATCCATTGAAGCAACACAACATTTATGTGGATACATCTGCTGAGATATTTTTAGACTTTTGTGATCAAGCCCGTAGGCCACCTGTCAGATCAAATACCTAGTGTAGGAAGTGCGTTACTGATACAGAAGGCTGAAGTTGCAGTTCTCAACTTTCATGCCACGTATTTACTCATCTGCTGCAACCCACGCTTCTTGAATGTCGGCTTAGGTAGGCGTATCGCTAGTGCCTTTCTTAAGTGTACACAGGGAAGTAATATCCTCTTGGGGGTCCTGAGACAGGACCAATATATCAACCGTCCTTGCGACAAGCAAAACAAACAAAATGAGCGAGTAATGAACGTATACTCCAATCGCGTAAATGTCAGAAAACCACTGTTTTTTGACTAGAACAGAAATCTTACGCCTCTTTCTTTAGAAGAATGGATGTTTGGAAGAAAATGTATTGAGGTATGGGAAATCATGGAAATCATTATTTCATACGTTTAAGTTTTCCCTAAATGAGATTGCCACTAGGCCAAATACACAAAAGAATTCATTTGATTTGAATCCAAAAATCGAATTCTACTTAATGTACAGAATACTTGGGATGATATTATTAAGGTAATAACGCTAGTCACTAGACAACAGAAGTCGACTAATTACTGCTAGGCTAGCATAATAACGTTTTTTTTAAGTTTGTAGCTGCTCGGGCCTTGGTGGCATGGAATATTAAATAAAGAAGACGGCGGTTGACACTTGGGCCATAAAGCTCAAACTCCTCGTCGCCGGTTTTGGAATTTCCCAATCTGTCTGAGGAGACCAGGGGCGTGCTTTTCCCAACCAGGGATATGATTGGAGGATATCCACCTCTACCACCTTGGTGACATTTTTGGTGTGCAGATTGGTGGTGATGAGAGATGTAGCAGATTGATTGGTGACAGATTGGCGGAGACGCAGATTTCTGAAAGATTCGAGGTCAAGAGCGTTGAGAGGAGAATTGTCCAGATGGTGCGAGAGCGGTTTTATAAAATTGTTAATGATTAAGTAATTAATATAAATCATTTTGTAAATATATGTGTAGTTTTTTAGCGAAAGAAGTGCCGGCATAATAACTAAATCTTAAAAATTGTAATTATTATTGTAAATTAGTTTTTTTGTTAAAGTAAATTGTTTTATAGTTTTTTATTATAAAATCTCATCAATTACTTAATTATTGAATAAATATTCCCCCTAGATTCGTTATATGTTCTATAACTATCTCTAAACATTTTACGAAGACGATCACTTTTCAGGATCAAATGGCTAATAATTATAATAATTTATTATTATATTTTGTCTTAAAACTTGATACTGATATTTTGAAAATGTTTTGTCTCAACTTTCTAATTGTAAACTTTTATTCATTTCTTTGACCGAGGATTAATATGGATTGAATAATGAATCAAAATTTATCGGCAAAGAACTATCAATACATTATTAATTTCTACCTGAAAAGTAACGGTTTTAAAGTTTCGATATCTGAGAGTGGTGAATAAATATCGGATTAGGTAAAAAATTATCTTTTTACAATCTGTTGTTTACTGCTCATACTTTTAATAAAACCACATTTAATTACAAAACGATGTATTTTAAAATAAACAAACTATTGTTTGATTGATTGCAAAATTTGAAATTGACAGCTATGGTGCAAAGAAGCAGAGAAAAAGAACCGAAACAGCAACACATTGTTAGATAAATAATCACTAAAGGCATGAAAGTTCTTAAAGTCTCAATAAAAATGCATGAATGCTGAATTATAATAGGTCAACAACAGTAGATTATACTCATTATATTTACTGTTTACAATATAGAATTAATGGAATTTTATGTTTGTTTCCCTTAATGAATTTTACATATGAAAATAGTATCGAATACCGAAAGGATGTGACTTTTATGTACTACTTTCAATTGTGAATTTGAGAACTTAAATGGATTATTTAATCAATTAAATATTTCAGCACCTAAAAGTATTAATGAAATGTTTGGTTGAATTATAAATCATTTTATAAAGTAGTTAATGTTTTACTTATGAAAGTATTTCTCTTTTTCTGTATGTTATTAAAAATATATTTCACGGAAGTGATATAAATTAATTTGCATCATAATCATATTCGTAATTTTCCTACTCTTTGGGAAATGTAATTATCTGAAATGATTACTTTATAAATCCATCTGAATGGACTCTTCTAGTTGAATTAATTTATGATGCAATTTTTCTTATTATTATGAAAATTTTTGATATTCTTTGGCAATAGACTTGCGTTGATACTGAAAAAGTAAGAATTTGAAATAAGCAACTAACACTTAGTTACCTTATAAAATAGTTTTCAGTTCGTATATTATTCACTCATTACTACTATACACAAGAAGGTGTCTTCTTGTCGTTTGGTGTTGCATCATACAACTTAAGCTTTTAAAAGGCGTTGCGGTTCGTGTTCGAAGAACTTAATTCCTCAATTTTTTTCTGAGCTGTTTTCAGTGACTTGCGTAAAAGTCGCCATGTTTGTGCGAGTGTAATTAAAAGCAGAGTTTCAATTTGCCTTCTCGCACACATTCAGGTTTGTTCTGAAAAGATCCCGCCCACAGCCTGCCAACGCGGAATCCCTCACAATTGCGTTCCAGCTTTAAAACAGTTTGTTTACATTATTAAACCTTTGCTGCCGAAGTTGAATCTTTCACTCTCTATTGCAGCACGTAACATTTCAAAGTCTGGAAAGTTCAAGTGATCCGGCGAAGCGATGTGCATGGAAAATGAGATGCTCATGCAGGAGGTGTTTCAAGTATGCGGCGTGAGATAAACACAATACGAAATAAGCCAGAGGGTAGTGTAGCCAGCGGAAAGAAATAAAAGAAGAATTCTGTACGGCCTAGAAATTTGAAATATTAAAAAATGTTATATATTTTTAAATATATAAAATGATTTTTTTTAAAATAGGAATAATAGTTATGTAATAGAACTTAATATACTTATACAATTCATATAAAATCTTATGACAACGTCGAAATGAATTTACATACAGTTTATTTTGTTCTTTGCCTGTTAATAACTTTTTAAAATCATAGCCTACACTTGTATGTTATACAATGAATCTAAATGCCATCACTAAACCCTTAATTTATTTGAAATAAAATTATGGTTATGTAAACTAAAATTTTTTTCGGTCTCTCGACTTTTGTTTTCGTGGTGTTTTCAGTACAACGTCGAAACAGTGAACAGCTATATTATAACTACGCGTAATGGCGCTAATACGAAGTAAAGAGGATATGGATTGATATTAATTCGTTCATGTAAAATATGAAATAAATAAATTAAGAACAAAATAATAAAAGTGTTGTAAATTTAATTTTACATATATTTTGGAGGACCGATATTAAGCTCGGCTTGCTTTCTGAGTGAAGTTTCCACTGACTACTAAAACATTCCGTAATTAATTGCAGACTGCTGGTGGGAAAGCCGACTAATGTGATTTGACCGGAAAAACTGCGGTACGGATGTGGAATACGCAACGGAAGATAATATATGAATAAAAAAATAAAAATGATTGTCAACGAATTTCAAAGGAAACACTGCATTTGCAATAAACACACCGTCCCACTTATTTATATTACATTCCTGGCTATCAAATAATAATATTGACGTTTTATACAATGACTGCCACCAATACGTTATTTTGTAGTTGTGAGTTATGTGAAACAAAATCCTAACACGTGTAGAATTTTCTGTATTACACATATTTCTGTCAATTACGTTATTCGAGGGTTGTTTTTAAAGTAAGTGTCGATATTTATTTAAATAAAGGTAGAATATTATTTGACAGATCTTTTATTACTAATCATTCACACTAGCTCTCCAAAGAGTCACTATCATTATTCAGGCCTTTTTAAAGGGAAACTAGCTTTTATATGTCTTTGTGAAAGCCAAGTCTTCACTTCGTATTTCACATCATCATCGCAGTTGAAATGTTTATCACTAAGGAATTTTTTAAAAAAAGAAAATCGCTTAGCAATAAATCTAGACTATAGGAAATGTGGTCTAATTGTTCCTAACAAAATGATGCAATTCAATTGCGAATGTTTTCATCCCGTTTGTTCTGTGTTTCACGACGAAACTTTATTTGTCTCACAATAAACTACATTGTTTCGACTTTTTAAGGTTTTTATTTACGATTTATAGACAAATAATTCCAGGGCAAGAATGCAACCAACAAAAAATCTTGTCTGTCCTCGTACATGTTCTTGTTGTTACATGGCGTCTGTTTGAATTTCTTCTTCACGGGGATGTTATGGGTCCAATTCATACATCTGAAGCATTTTGTGATGAATGGTTTAGTTTCAGGTCTCTTAGTAAATAAATTGGTCTCTTCACAACTCCAGATCTTCAATGCTATAGTTTCAACTCTGTAAATATAATGTACAGTTTTATAGAGGATTGAACGTAACGCGCTGCTCAAAATTATTTCTTTAACAACGTTTAAATATTATTATGTCTATTGGCTTGTTCTTGTCAAATTTTCTTCTCCACTTTTCCCTGTCCATAGCTTCTTTATTCCTCACCCAATATATTCTTCTTTCATGATTCAAGTCCTTTGGCAACTTCAGTCTTTTCCTTTCACGACCTGGAACTGGATACGTGTTTTTTTTGCGATGCAACAATCAGTCTGTTTTTAGGATGTGTCTGGAGAAGTTCTTTGCAGTCAAGATTGACGTCTTCACATTTACCATTCTTAAACTCATTTTCTACCATATATATCTACTTCATGTTTTCAATTCTTCTCCAAAAACGCATTTCAAAATTGTACGATACTTCTCCTTAATTTTAAAAGTCAACTTTTCTAATCCATATAAATCCCTGATAACAGTTTACTTGTTTCTTCACTATTCTACAATCGATTTGTTTGCCAGTAGGGCTCTCCCTTGGTGATCTCTGGCATCATCAAAACGTCTTGGCTTAAGCTTTCACTGACCAGGTTGGAAAACCATGAACTACTTATTCAGAATAAATAGCATGAAAAAATTTGACCTCTGATAATAATAAAGATAATCTTACTAAACAATATTTTATTACATTACTGTATGTTTCAAGATTTCTTTATTTTACACTAATTAAAAAATATTCAGGCAAATAATATCACTTAATTTTCCCTGCTTACCGTCTACCTTTTAATTAGCCTCCATCTAGATGTCTATTATACTTACGATAATTAATTATTTTCAGTAGTTTATATAACAAATGGTATTCAATTATCCTCTTTAGGACCTACAATTTAGAGAAATATAGTATCTTATAATTTTATCAGTTGCAAACCCCGTTTTAATAGAAATGAAACTGTGAAATGTGACCGTTATATCTTAATACATTAAGTGTTAAATTACTGAGTATTACAAAAAATTTCTAAAATATTATAGTACAGAATATCATAATTTTTTACATTAGTAAATTTGATTAAGTTATTAATTTATAACATTACAGAATAATCCAAGAAAGTATTATTTTTACAAGGTATAGTAAATTTTATTCAAATGACTATTGTCTCAAATTTTACGTTTAAAACTTTTTGAGTGGAACGGAAGTACATATCATTCATTCTTCTAGGAAAATTATCTTTTAAACTTTCCCAATAAAATGTGCGATTACGTAGGTATATTAAGGGTTGGTAAATACATATGAGGAAAGAATATCCTTCGTTTAGGGGATAGAAAGTAATCAATTTTCGCCGGTTTAATGAAATACCGATCTAAAAAACTCAAGAATTCTGTTACAAGATGGTGATAGTTTCATGTTTGGTGAAGATAACTCTGAAATATATTTGTTGGCACTGAGAGCGAGATCGGCTTGGAATTGTCTGCTCTCTCTATTTGCCAGAAGAACTGTTATTAAAATCTTCTATTTCTGACTTTTGGACATTCATTGTACTTATTTATACTACATGTTTAACTGTACAATGTTTTCTAACGATGTAAAGGGACTTCTCGTCCGAAATACAAACAGGCATGTGCCACGGTCTGGCCACATCTGAAATAACTTGTCAACGAAAATAAGAAAGTAAACTATTTTATGTGCTTCGGTATCAATGAGTAACGAAGGCAACTTAGTTTAATAATTCAGGTTAATCGAGAGATTATCCGTGTAGATGCAATGAGAGAATCTTTTTGTAAACGATGATTAAAAGTATATTCCAGAATTAAATATTATCTCCGATCCGCGGAGATGTGTGATGTAGGGAGTTGATATATTGATTGTTAAGAAAATTTGGCTTTGTGAGAAGATAAGTAACAATTTGGGGCTTACATTATGAAGCAACCTCCACATGTGTCGTGAGTAATGGATAAGCTGTTTCCGCAAACCTTGGAGCAGAGAACACTAATGCCCTTCGGCGCGCTCCTACTCACAAATGTATTGACCTCAACGTTCTGGCCTACTCAGATTATCCCAGATTTACAAAGTTACGGTTGTGCAGGACCTGTTCCCAGAACGACGGGTGCTTGATACACGTAAGTCTACTGGCGGATTTGCTACAGGACGCAAAGTCGGCGGTAATGAGTAAGCAGACAGCTGTTTTCGCAATCCTGTCGGCAGGCGAGCTCTAATGCATAGGGAGCGGATCAACATTACTTCGTAGTCATAAATGCGGAATTCGGGGACCCCCAGAATTATATTAAGTGTGTACGTGGTGGCATGGTTGCCGGCGTCGCCGCCAGAGCGCTGGTCAATGCCGCGTCGAGGGCGTCCCAGTGCAAGTGCAGCGCCCAGCGTGCAGGGACCGGCGCGGCAGAACTCGCTCGCGGAGATGTCCACCTCGTAAGGTCAGTACGAAGCATCCCAAACATCTTCGTCGCCACCAAAAACAACTCTTTTCAAAGGTTTACGATTTTTATCAGGCTGATAAGGGTAGGAAAAGTAACAACTCCGGAGTCAGTAAAAAACAATTGTAGCAAAAGATTCTGTGGCGACAACTGAACGTGAGCTTCTGTTAGAATTACTAGTATTACACAGTACTGAGACGAATTCCTCACAGAGCAGAAAGAGGTACACAGCACGTAATGCTCCCAATTGGGAATTACTACTCGAGAATCCGGCGTAGCGTAGTCCTTTCGCCACTAAACGCATACGAGTAAAACAGAGAATAATTTACAATTTCAATTATTTAAAATCAAGTTCTTAGTTAAAAATTCAAAAGGAACAATCGACTATCACCAGTGTTTAATAATCGAAGCGAAACAAGGTCCGCCCTTCGTAACAAGAAAGTCGCGCTCAACTCCCAAACGGCTAAGATTTTTGTTGCACCCCTGATTTGTACAATTCTTAACATAAATTGCAACTGAAGCTAAAACGTATAAATTATGAGCCAGTGTTTGCAATATTCGTTGAAGTAAATTTATTTTAGGTGGAATGCCGAGAATCACAGACGAAACCCATAGTATCAATGCTTATGATTGCTAGAATTCAGTCATTTGTGTTCAGTCCTGACAATTCTGAAATAGTTTAGAAGGAGCATTCCCTATACTACGTTACTGATTTTATCGTTTCTAACTGGTCACAAATTATTTACTGTGTATAATAAATATTAAGGAAGGCTGAGTCGGTGGAATGTTACTTAATGGGACTCATAAATTTTAAACGCGAGGTTTACTTCTTGGGTTTAATATGGTTTTCTCACACGGTTTCGCGAATATATTCAAAACAGCTTGGTAAGATAGTTGCCAGGAGCTATTAATTCCAACTATTCCTTTAACAGACTTTGCAGCTCCGTGTCAGTACAATGAATGCAACAACTGACTTGAATTTATCTCTCCTCCTTAATAGAACATATTATGACGAAATTAAATATTGACCTCAGTAATTCGTTATCATCGAAGTGAAACGATTTCCAACGATTAACACTGGAAATAGCACTTTAGTGGCTAAGTGTGTTTAATTATTGTTTAGGGAATGACAACTTTAGAAATTATTTTTAAGCGCATTAGAGCAGCTTTTTGTGACGGTACTTTGTTGCTTGATATCAAAGATTATTTACTTTTGGGACTTTTCGTTATTACGATTTATCCTTTAAGGAATGAATGTTTTTTAATGTAATCTGAGGTAATATACTATATATGATAAGTACCAAAATGTGGTGAAAAGTTGATCACGTTAATTTTAATGTACAAATTAAACGATACAAATTTAAAATATGAAATAAACTGGCTTGAATATAAACAGACAACGTATAATACTCATCTGAAACATGTAACGTTTTTCTCTACCAATTGGTAGACCTTATCATCATGCACTTGATAAGGTAGAGAAAACGTTGTTTGTTTCAGACAAAGTATTATATGTAGTCTGTTTAAATTCAGGATATTTTATTTTATACTTCAAAAATTATAGAACAGATGTACCTTATTGTATCGATGTAAATTTAATTTTAGGAATAATTCTCACTATACGAAATACGCCGTATATCATTACATTTAAATATTTATTTTATTCTAAAAGGTACAATAATGGAGGAGAATATTGCACTGCAATTTAATTATTCTTAGTGATAAGGAATGATTGAATTGGCAATTTTACGTTTTATCATAGAAAAGATAAAGGATCACAAAAAACCCATTCTTATATTAAAAATTATTTTCAAACTTTTACACTTTACTATTTGCAACAAATATTTCAGCATTTAATAAATGATGCTGTTTAATAATACTAAACAAAGCGAATTGCTCAACTTCTGTCTGATAAATGAAATACCATTAAGACATGTACGTCAGCCAAGTGGTCTAAAAATAACTATTTAAATTTCTGAAATACTACATTTATAATATTTTATGCACACTATCGGTTACGATTCTTAGAAAGAAATTAAAGTAAATTATCGATATTATAAAGAGTTTAACATTAAATAATTTTAATAATTAATGAGGTCATTAATGCTCATCGTATTTAAATGAAAAGTAAGTCATGATATTTGTTGGGAAATATATTTTATTTTATTTTGAAATTAGACACATTTTTGAATCACGGTCTCTTTTATTTTCTGTTCTATTCCTAGAGCAACGTTGGCGCTGTTTAGTTCGCTATGTATGTGAATCTGTTTCATTGAGACGCGACTGCCAGATGTTTTTAGAAATATATTTATTTACTTGTGACAAGTTCCTTTGCCGCTTGCATGAACAACTGCGACACTGTGCCGCAGTGCAGTATAGCTAGTCTCTTCGCAGATGTTTTAAGGTAAAGCTAATAACATATCGACGCATACAGTTGGCTCAACGCACATTATAGGATGTGGTGACAAGCTTGCCTTTATGTAAATTCAGCTATATATGTTGTTAGCATTGTGAGGTATACATAAGCTACAAAAAATATCCTCCGAAATTGCTCAGCCTGTTCATCTATAACCACGCGTTTATTAAATTTTGACAGAATATAATATCTAATTGGTATCTGTACAATTCACTTATTACTGTTTTAATTAACAGTACTTTCTTAATCTATATATAATTTATTTCGTTTCCCCGGGTAATGACCAAAATAAATAATTTAGTTAACGAATTATTGCTAGGAATAGGAATATTATATGCAAGCCATCAATATAATTTAAAGCTAACAGCAGTTAGTAGAGTCTCTTATTTTGCCTCATAATACATATGCATACGCTCTTAGTCGATGTGAAAAGTGGGGCTATCTGAACAAAGAAATTAGTTTAATAACACCTTCATAAATATCTGGAACGAAACTTTTGATTAATGCCATTTTCTATTGTAATTTATATTCAATGCTAAACAATTTATTAATTTGCACAAACTACATAAATTCCCCCGATATTGTTTAGAAACGCCAACTCAGTTCTTTACTAATATATACGAAGTTTCTGGGGAAATTTTAAACATTTGTATATGGATATTAATTCTGAAATTTGATAATGTACTTTCCCGTGAATGATATATTTACATTAATTCATAAAAATGTAACTTAGTTAACCATATCGGATATTTACTCTGCCCTATAAAAAAGAGAAACTTATTTTGTGAAATCTATGACATAGTGAAGGTAGTGATACTCCCTTTAAGTTAAGTATTTCAAACTGTTAAAACATTATATTGTTAGGTTTTAAATCTCGGTTCTCTGACAACTTACTATGAAATAAGTGCTTTTAAATTCATTTATATTTCAATAGGAATACTAGGAGTTGTTCATTTACTTAGTAATTTTTATCCTTATTAACTAAAGACTATTAGTAGAATGATAAAATTGGTTACTTTTGAAATTGGTGAATTGATACTTTCCTGTTCGTGTTTTCCGTGAGAAGTCATGGGTCGTACATCTCTGATAGATTCAACCGAAAAAGCAGTCCGTGAACCTTTGTGAAATTTAAAAATTGAGGAAATAAACGTATATTTCAACATTAAAAAATTACTCGACTTCAGTTATTTAGACGTTTTAGTGAGGTTATAATAACGTATAAAATATTAATTATCCTTTACCTTATCTAAGAAGTGGAAGTGTAGATGTGTAAAAAAACTGGAAAAAACTGTAAAATATCTAATAAATACATCGATTCTGTAACATACCCGAGAGAAATATTCTACGATTAATATTTACTTGATATTTTTAAATAATTCTAAAACACAATTTAGAGGTAATTAATATTTAACTGAAGAGAAATCTTTCAATGCGAATTGATTTTAAAATTTTAACTTGTCTGCAATTTCTTGAACACTATATGTCTATAAAGAAAGGATATTAAAAACCGAATTTTGCAATTGCATAAACTCTAGAAAATGATAAATACCTAAAATAAAATTGATTGACTCTATGAAAACGAACGAAACACCAACTGTCATATTTGATTGTTTTTTTTAATGAAATAATTTTATGAACCGTTTAGTATTAGTTAAATTTAATTTCCAATAAGTTTGTCGTTAATTAATTCTCCTATTTTATATCACGCATAAAAATATATTTTCAGAATTCTTTATGTTTATGCATATAATTTGAGTTTTATGTAAATTTAAGTGTTAAACATAATAATGAAATACCGAATTCGTATTTTGTAGTTTAATAGTATTTAATATTTCTGTGGGCAAATCATAATTTTCGTTATTCATAATTATGTTAATTTGACTGGTATTGATTGGTGTTATACTTACTTATTGTATGATTTAGACTGTGTCTATAATTATATATATATATATATATATATATATATGTATGCCTATGTCTATTAGTCGATAAAAGAAATAAAAAAAGAACGAGACGAATGACTCATTTGAGTAAATCATTCGGAAGGTTTACGTTATTATAACGACTATTGAGGCTGGACTGGAATATATACTAATGTAAAAATTTTCTACGGAATATTTCTGTCAAGATCGATGTGCATTTATTTTAAATTACAAATCATTAGAATAGATACAACAATCTATTTCACTTGAAAGCGCACCACAATACTGACAACTAAGTGTTTTTTATGGACTGAATAAAAGGTTCGTTTCTAATTCTTCTCATCGTACAATCTTCTACGGTTATTAATATTCATATAATATAAACAGTTAATATAAATTACATTTCAATTAGCTAATATGTTGTGATGTTTTTGGAGTGGGAAAATGTCACGGAAAACATGATACCAAAAAAAATAGTTTACATTCTGGAATAGAAAATAATTAATTGGAATAGATTGTGCGAAATTCAGTAGGTTTATTTTCATACGAATCATCTTTGGTGTTCAGGTACGATTGTTAACCATTTCTTCCTTGAAGACGAACAGAACTTTTACTTTGCTAGTCTTTCCATTTTGTATAATCTTTATTTCGCAATTTCCTTCATCACAGACATTGAAGTTCGTAACATAATACGAAATAATGTAAAATGAAACGTATTTGAATCAGTTATATTCTCGAAGTTACTTTTGTCACTTGATTAATTTCCGTTTCATAACTTATTAAGAATGTATTTTAAAGAAAGGATGGTTTAAATTTGCATTTTCTTAAATTCCAGTATTATGAATACCGGTTTGTAAGTCAGTGCTTGAAAATTTATTGGCAACGTTCAAAGGTTATATTAAATAAATCCCTTTGAACTTCTATTGTGTACTTAGGAAAAGTAGTTATTAAAAAAGAGTAATATCTTTGAATATATGAACGTATTCTCAAATTTCATAATGTTTAGTCATAAGATAGTTTTTCCAATTGAATTAAAATAATTACATCATATAGTTCACTTTTCATTACAAAATTTCAAAATTATACTGTCTAATTAATTTTCACTGAGAATTCTTTGAATATTACTATCAACACTTTTATGTGTTATGAAGATTTCTATTTTAGACGCCTGTGTGTTCAGACCTTTTCAGGATATTGTGATAATACTGTTTTTCGTCATATTAAACGTTTTTTATTTTGAAATACTCTCATATGCTACAGAGATTTATTACATAATTCAATTTATTTCTAGAAAATGTTATATTTGAGATTGTGTTCAGTTTATGTCTGCATACGATTTGCGGTTTTTATATGACGAGTTAAATTTTTTGGAGGAATATAGATAAATTTTAGTTTTTCGTAAAATATAAGATTATAAATTATTAAGAAATATTACTGTAACGATTTTCATCTATTAAATCCATTTAAATCGCAGGAATATTAAATTATAGTAAATAGTTTTTAAATTTGCTGCAGAATCGCTGTAATGAATGCTATTGTTGCTAAATTTAACTTCAATTACTATTAATTTGCTTTAAGACTGCACTATTGCTGAAGTACATTTATCAGTTCCTTTAATTCACTATTGACAAATTTCTATTTATTTAGATTTCTTCATACAATTGATAATGAGTGAAATTTGCTTCCTACTTTTCACAACATAATGAGTTAAAGAAATGAAAGAAAATATCAGAGCGATTTCATTAGACGAAAATTCATTACCATTTTATTGTAAACTAAAGGACGTGTCCCTTCATACTATATTCGGTGATTTGTAATAAAGACAATGTTTAATAAACATATGTGAATGCACTAACATGCAACGAAAAAGTTTTAATAAGTTTACTCGTACGTCGTTAAATAACACTTTTTCATATTTTTACTCATTTCAGTTACTTAATATACTGACGACAGTGTTGAAATATTATTAAATAGCTAAAATAATGATATTTTTCTCATATTATGTGATATGGTTTAGATCAATGCCAAATTCGTCATGCGTTTATCATAAAATGAGGGATTCATTACCTTCATTGCAGATTGAATTATAAATGGAAATAATCCACGAAACATGTAAAGACAAAGCAGTATTGTTTTTAACATGGGTTTTACTATTACTCTTATGGTGATATAATATATTTTTCGTTGACACGCCAGCCATCCGAATATATTTAACATTGTTATTGTTAATAAAATTAATAATTGGTTTACCAATATAAAAGAGAGAATTAAAAAATGTGAAAGTTTGTGTATATTGCTTTGATTGTGTTGATTTGTTATATTGTTATATAACCAATTAAAAATAGGTTATATCACCATAAGAGTGGTTGTAAAGTCCACGTTAAAAACAATACTGCTTTGTCTTTACATATATTAGAAAATAAACATAATTGTGATTGGGGTAGCTTTGAAATTTAACATAAAAAGAGATCTAGGTATAAAATAAGTTTATTTGAAGGGATTTGCATATATGAAATTTAAAAAGATATATTAAACAAAAGAAATTAAATAGATAACGTGGGGTTTCATTATGCTATTAATAAGAAGAGTAAAATGTAATGTGAATAAATCGATCTAAATTAATAATCAAAGAATCTAATGAGGAGAGTAGTTTTTTAATGTTTAACTTTAAGGGTAAATATGGTGTAGTATAGTAGTATTTTATGTTCTTTGATTTTGGAGTTAACTACGAATGTTCCGTTTGGGACGTGTACTCGATGAGAACAAAATTGTTGTTTTAAATGTATTATAATGACGTGTATTAAGTTTTAGAATATAACTGTAATGGTTTTTATGGTATGCTAACTATATTAGGTGTAAATATTTGTTATTGTATAATTTTATGTGTATGACTACATTAAGATAATAAAACATATGGGCCAAATTATTTGACAAAGAAAAAAATACAATCGCTGTAACATGTATCATACAACTCAGTTTTAGTGAAGACTGACTATAGTACAATGTCATAGAAGTTAAAGATGTTCCCTATTTCATCACAAGATATTTTCTTAACAGAATGTTCAACCATCTTATCGCAGCTATAAAACCTATCAAACTGTATTAGTTTGCTTGGATATGTCTCCCTAATGGCTGATAGAGAAGGTTAATTCATAACGACAAGATAATGTAGGGGAGAATTTTATATACTCTAAGGCCTCTCCAGACCCGCTGTTTTCTGACGTTCTATTCTAACACACACTTCAGTTATTGCACTAATTAATTTTATAATATAACTGTACTTTGGTTGTCTTATCATGTCTCAAAAGTAAGGCGAATTTCTGTGTAATTACAGATTGATTATTCAAAGTACTAAATGGGGGACATCACATTTGAAAAGTACACTATAGGAGGAATTTCAAATGCGTAGTCGGAAATATATATTTTTAAAAAGCATATTATTATAAATTAAGAAAAAATAAACTGAACAAATTTCTTTCAATGTGTAATAATTAATTGTTATAACACTAAACTAAAAATTCCATATAATAAAACCATATTTTTATGTTTAATCTTTTATCGTACATAGGAATGATACGTAGTCTGACTTTTATTTTATTAAAATATTTCTGATACTTTGGCTGATGTAATAATTTTTAAATAATTCTCAGAAATAGAATGCATTAATTAGAATACTATGGATAACTTTGTAACGTGGATTTTTGAATAAATGCTGGTTACTTTAGGTTGCATACTCCGTAAAATAAAGTTGGGATATTATGCTGTATTGCGTATTATTAATAACAGGGTAATTAAGATAATTCAGAGTTTAAATTGATTTAGAAACACTCAATAAATATTTTAACTGTATTTCATGTTGGGTGTTTGGAAGTAAAAACTCAGTTACTTATCTAGAAGTAATAAAAAGAAATACAGTAAAAATTTCTTCCAACCTTTAACGCTTGAATATCATTGTTGCATCTTCGATGGAAAATAAAACGTAGGTGAGATTGTCTTAGGGAATTCGACTCCAATTGGCCGGTTGTGACTATTGAGGAAGAAAATCTTCACCGTAGAATGGAACTTGAATAAGAGAGAATCTCCATCCCAGTTATTTGACTTAACATTTTCGCATTCCATGGAAAACTCAATTTGGCTGGCTGAAGGGGGTATTCGAAGACCTATTGCCCCATTACCAGTCCCGCAGTTTACCACGGCGCCACCCGGCTGTGTGTTAATTAAAATTTAATGTTACTCGGAGTCATATAAAATAAATTTTTCTTTTGTCTATCTCAGTTCTCTGACCTTAGTTGATCACACTGACTACAAATTAAATATCAACACAGCAATTTATTTCAGCTCTGAGCCGTATAATGAGAAATATCAGTTCATGCACCTGGCTAGGTCATTTCGAGCCACCGTTAGCGATTCTTTGAAGTCACTACTCAAGTGTTCCCTCCCCTTCTCAATTGGTGCTTTGTGATGCTAGCTCATTTTCGTCCACTCCTGGTTTTTGTACCATGCTTTGCAGTTCTCCAGTTGATTACCTTCATATACATATACTTGACATTACCTGAAAGAGAACATTCGTCTTCCGTATCGGCAAACGAAAGTTTGGAGGGAATATAACACCTTCATTTGGAAATTGATGGGCAGCGTCGAGGACGTGTTAAATTATGCTTTTAATGCGTGGTGGAAACGCAAGTCTGAAAATATAGCGGTCATCAGACTAAGCTATTGCATGACTCGGGGAGGCTGTCAACAAATCTACAGAGTTGCGTAAACGAATGGTTTATTAGAGTTGAATTATTGCTGGGCATATTTTATGTGGACAGCAGAGAAGTGGTTCTGCTATTCATATTTTTGTATTTGCTGAGGGGAGAGAGAGATTTCATCCTGAGCTGAGGGTGAAAATGTAAATAATGAATTCATCTTTATTTAATGGACTGTTCCATGTATCTTTCTGCTATTATTATATAATCTTCGTGAAATAAATACCAGCACTTTGGGATGACGAATTGACAATTTATTATTCTGTTCGAAGGTAATGTATCTTTGAAGAGATGGATTTAAACATTTTTTTGTGTAAAAATGAGAGATGTGTTCCTTGTTTGGCTCCGCTATACCATTTCAGAATAATAATTTATTAATTAGAGAAAAATTTCATTAATTCTCCCTTTATTCTGTGTAGTGTAAATTATAAGTATAATTATAACCATCTCTGATAGTGGAAAACATTTGTTTCTTCATATATATTCGTGGTGTTTACTAGACGCATCTCAATATAAATTACATTGATCTCTGCAATATATCAAGAAAACATATTTCCGTGAATGTTACAGTTTCTAAACAAGACTGATAACTCAAGGTACAACATATTAAAGTAAACAATTAATTGATTTGTAGATGAGGGTCCCGTAACATCTTCTAATAAGTGTTTATGTTATTTTTAATTGGATTAAACTGCAATAAATTAATATATATCTAACATTTAAATATAATAACTAAAAATAAAACAAATAAGTCAGAAAAATTAAGATATAATATTAGAAACACAAAACGCAAGGTTTCATCTTGTCCTGGGGTAAAATAAAAAAAATTACCCCATATTTCCGCACAAAAATTTGGATGCATTATCGCTACAGTATTTCATATGACAGTAATCTCTTTGTCAACACGTGATTATTTATACCAAATGGGACAGCGTCACATTATTAATAATTTATCCTTTTCCGCCCCTAACTTTATGAGAACTAAATTTCATTACGACCATTGCGAATATATTGGTGGACTCATGCGTACATGCGTGCGATGGCAACGACGTCGTTCGTGTAAGACAGTTTAAAAGTATCATTACTTCAATAAAGAATAGTGATCCATAACCCTTACAGGCAGTCAGCAGTAATTGTAATTGAAGGACAAGAAAATGAAGTAGAAATTAAGAAAGGAGTACGACCAGGGTGCAGTCTGTCGCACATTCTCTTTAACTTATATATTGAACTGGCGATGAAGAAAGTTTAAAACGAATCATACTGCAAACAGAATAAATAAAAATCCTAACGTTTACTGAGGATATCGTATTATTAGGGGATTCAAGAGAAGACTTGGAAAACAAAATAATGGTATAAATGTGGTCCTGGAGAAAGAATAGAAATTAAGGATTAATAGAGGGAAACCAAGGTGATGTATTTAGTATGGGAAACAGTGGAATAACAAACGGTGTTAGAGTTGGAAGGGATATTTTGAAGGAAAATTTGCTACTTGTGCAGCGTAATAACTAGAGATGGTAGAAGTATAGTAGACATAAATAGTAGAATAGCACAGACAAAAAAGACTTTCGCACAAAAGATTAATTTACTTACGGAAAATATAAATATTAGGAAATCATTATTAAAAATGTTCATATTGTGAGGGGGGGGGGTTGGCGTTTAAAGGCTGCATATCGTGGACGGTAGGAGTGGCAGCATGAAACAGAATAGAAGCTTTTAAAATTTTGTGAAAATCAGATGAGTGGATAGAATAACTAGCAAGGAAGTTCTAAGCTGAATAAGCGAAGAGAGGGCAATATGGAGGACTTTGACCACGTTTTTAGACATGAGGGTTTTGTAAAATTATCATAAGAGGGAGGTGTGTGGGGTGAGAACAGAAGAGGAAGGCCAAGGATCGAATACGATAAGTAATTAGAGATGATTTGGCGGTTATGTAGAAATTAAAAGGATTGCGCAGAATAGATTAGCAAGGAGGGTTGCATCAGACCAGTCTAAGGTTTGACAACTACAACAACAACATTTCGAATACAATGTTAGTTATATTTAAATTATATAATCATTACGCTTAATGGGCTACGTGAGTTCATAACATATCCTGTTGTAAATTTTTCATGACTTAAGGGTAGAACCTATTGTTAGCTCTGAAAGGGAGAAGGAAGGAGCCTAAATTTTCTAAAGCCAGACGGAGACATTCTCTGAGGCGATAAACGCTTAATATTAAAATACCATGACAATCGGACGAATGGAATAGGAAAAGCATAAAGGACAAACAGAAGCCGCAGTGTGTTGGAACAAGGCCCGGTATATAGGGTAATGTCGAAAACTGTTTAAAACTCTACATAATGACGTAGGGAAACTAAGACAAGTAATTCGATATAGGACACGTAGGGTCTAAACACACGGGAAATACCTAAAATTGAACTTCAATTTTCATGACGTCACATCAACTCTTCGGCACTTTCCTTTAAGTAACGTTATTGTAGTTTAAGTAAACAACTAATTGTTCAAAACAATTACGAATAATTTACAATAATTGCTCAAAGTTAGCAGAGTCATTTGTAATACACCTTCTTACGCAGGCAAAAGCACCTTGTTTGTCTTTGTTTTATAAAGCGGCGGCAATTCGCACAATGAATTATAGTTCATCTTCGACAAGCGTCCTGTAAGCCAAATCTTTCATCGACAAGTGCTTCATAACAGATGTGACGTCATGGAAAATTGTGGTTCAAGTCTAAGAAAGTTTAAATTCTTCAATGAAGCTCAGTAAAGCATATTTATTAATTTTTGAAGACAAGAATGGAAAAATGTCAACCAGACAAGGGACTGGAACCCAGGACCTCCCCATATCCAGCCAGGATATTAGCTCAGTTGGTAGAGCTACCAACTGAGCTAATCCGAGTCGACGTCCTAGGACCGATTCTCCATCTCTCCATTCCTATAAACCTAAGTGTCTTTATTCTAAATTGTGGTTCAATTTAAGGACATTTGCTTCCCATTTAGACCAGAAGTGTCCCAATGGGATCAGCGGATAGCTTTTACTGTATGCTTCACGTCTTTACATATAGTTTTAAATAGTTACCGAAATTAGCAAATATATATGTTCGGAGCACACAGCATACTGTGCTTTTATTTACATAGTTAAGTGCAATAAGGTGTACTTTCATAAACACGTACGAAATCTAGTTCTTTAGTTACATTACTAAGACAATGTTTGATTCAGAAAATGTTTAAAATGAAAATTGGGAACTTACTTCATAAATTTGAATGCATTTCAGTCTCAGTGGACAACCTTGCTACAAAATCGCTTTTTAATTGTGTACTCTTGTGAAACTATCGATATGACCTACAAAATATTATGTGTTTATCCAAGTACTTTTTTGGTAACATGCTGTGTGAGGGTGATACTGAAATAGGTCTAGGACGATTCGGCGCAACCGTTATCGGCGCAGGCCAGTTCGGCGCGGGGACATTACGTGGCGATAAATGACAATATCGTGGACACTTGTTTCAAATAAGTTATTTTATACAAATACACACCTTATATTAATATTAATAAAATGAAAAACAGCCTATATATCTGAAAAAAGTGATATAAACTTTAATAACAGTAGTTCGTTCACGACGTTTCGTTCCTAAATTTTAGAACCTCATCTTGTACGATTATAAAAAATGAATATTTACAATATATATGTATAATACAATTATGATATAAAATGAAAAATTATTCACGGAAACAAGAAATTAAAATGGATGAAACATTTGTTGTGCATGTCGCACAAGCAACGAGGCTGAAATAACAGTTACAAATAATAACTCATAAGCGTATTGTTTGTTCCAGAATTTCAATAGAAAACTTTAACAGAGTTAATTCTGTATAGAGAATTATCATAAGTTGTGCAAAACACCAAAATGTACATTTCTAATAATCCTGATGTAATCTTTAATGAATCTGCGAAAGGAATTTGACTAAATAGTTTTATACAGTTGAAACGTTATTATCAGACAAATAAGTACAAAAAATTTGCAATAAAAATTAAATCCATTACTTTAATTATTGATAAATCAGAAATTAACTAGAAAAGACTTATAGAAGAAAATGACGTAGACATTTGCACTTTCAACCCCTAGTTTTTAACTTTTGATAACTATGCTCTATCTATAATACATAAACATAATTTATCGTGTCTTCTACTAGCAGCCCTCTTCATAAAATTTCTATATTTTTATATAATTTTTTTAATGAGGAAAATAATTTTACAATAAAAACGTCTTTTAATTTTTTTGATCGTTTAAACGTCCCTAATGATCATGTTTTATTATCATTAGATGCAGTGTTCTTATTTAATTTTTACTCCATGCATCAATTATACCAAATTTTCAAAATTGACAAAAATTATTTTATCAAAAATTCTTATCTTAATAAATGTAATTATAAATTGCACTTATTTTTCGTTCAATAACATTTACTATCACGAAATCATTGGTTCTACCTTGGGAATTTATCTTTGTTGTTTTTCGCGCAAATTATGAGAGATTTGAAAGCCTCATGATTACATTTTTAGATTTAAACCCACTGAGATATTTCAAGCGTGATGACTTTTTTATATCATCCTCAGATTCCACATAAGCCATTTGCTCTATATTTTTAATAATTAGAACCCTGAAAGAAACTTAACAATTGAAATTGAAAAATATCACTCTGTCAATTTTCTTGATGTTTTGGTTATTGTTTCTATCAATAAGATTGCTATCAAAAGATGTACTTACTCAGGAATAATTTTTAATTACATGTCAAATCAGCCATTATTACATAAGATACTATGGTTTATAATTCAGTAAATAGGGACGTCAAATTATATCTTCAGCGCTATTATATATTTAATCTGGAAAAAAGTAGTGTTCTTCTTAATATTTATCCTTTTAATTTCGTTTACAAATACATTAAAATTAGGCTGGCTAAGATTAATATGAAATTAATAATTTACCCGTAAAATTATGTTGTAAGAAATAGTACAAACTTAATGACTTATGATTGAATTAATTATGATATCCGAATTACCTTAAAATCTTGCAAAAATTTAAGATATTTTAAAATATTAAAAATAAAATAAATAATTTCGGCACAAATAGGCTATATATCAAATTATCTGTTTAGATTGTAATTACAGTTATATTGACAAACTATAAGCACGTTTAATATCCGCATTAATGGGACTTGGAAAAAATAAAATTCAATGTAATAAATTATTCCGTTTTGTGGAAGCATATATATATTGAAAGAACCATAAGATTTATTAGAAAAATACTATAATTTCAGATGTAAAATATAATATTTATTTTAGACTGATGAGTGAGGTGCATCACATCAGAACAATTCGGCTATTATTATTATTTAAAAAAAACAAGAAATTTAAATCGCTAATTTTATAAAATTTATGTTTCACTCATGGATATATATTTCGATTTTTATTCTGAACACAAAACTCTCATGAGTTATTGTTCCTAATTGTACAATGAATAAATAATTTGGCATCTTCAAATATTAATTGAAAGTCCAGATAATTTGTCATAAAAACGTAGCCTAATATTTATTTAAATAAACCTACGACACTTCGTCCATATTTGTGGAATTCATCATGTAAATTATAATTGGAAAACATATTTAAACGGGAATGTTTTTGTGCCGTGTTCTCCGTCCAGCGACGCTTACAGCCTGATGGTCGCAAATGTATTTAATACATATTAATTTTGTGCTGACGAATTGGCTGGACTTGTACCTATTTTTCTGTTATTTCTGCCCCTTCGCTTGTGCGACATGCATTTCATCCCTTTTAATTCCTTGATTCCGTGAGTAAATTTTCATTTTATAAGAAAATTGTATTATACATAATATATTGTAGGTAATTATTTTATATTTATAGTTTTATTCACTTTAAATGACGTTCCAAATTTAGGAACGAAACGTATTGTACGAACTGCTGTTATTAAACATTATCTTATATTTTTCTTACTTATAGCTTGTTTTACTATTAATTTTTTACAAACTCTCGAGTATTGCAAATGATTAAGTGTTTAGGAATATATTTAAAAATTTTGATAATTAATAAATTATAATATTGTAATGTTAAGTGAGTTTAGCGCCGAAACGGCTGCTTTACGTCTAATAATGTTATGCGAGTTTCGCGCCGAATGGTCGCATCCCGTAATGAAATAGGTAACTCCTCTTTAATAGCATAGGAAGGGAATTGAAAGGGGGAGGGGAAGTGGAAGGTAGAGAAAGATAGTCAAGGGTTAATTAAGGTACCCGGTCAACCTACTCGGTGATTAACCTAAAAGCCCTAGGTTGGGCTTTGGGGTACTATTCTCACGCCCTTGACTTTGCTGTGGAGTCGCGATAAATCTGGGGAGAGATAACTGCAAGGAAAAACTCCCACAGGCATCTCTATGTCGTATTTATCTTATTATTATAGAAGTATAAATTATCAAAATTTCTCAATTTACAGATTTTTTTAATTTGTTGTCAGATGAAATCCCAAAGACGGAAAGAATATTTGTGCTGGTCATATAGGTTATTCTTCATTTTTTGACTTATAACATATTTTAATTATTGTCAATAAAGTCTTGCATGAGTTTACCAAACTTAAGTACAGTTATAATACATAATTATAATAATATATAATTAGGTTTTCGTCAACTCATATTTATAAATTAAAAAATTACTCCATTTATTCATATAACGCTCAATTAGCGATTCAAAAAAATTAACAGTAAAAGTCATTCGTTTTCAGAAAAAATAATTAGGACTTATTATAATATGATCTGTTTAATGCATTTTGATCGTAAACAGAATTTGGAAAATAATTTAAATTTCAATATACATTCAGATTTTTTTAGCTAATTCAAAATTAGAATTCTGATGTCCTGGATACAGATCCAGTTTGATTAAAAACAAAGAATTTGTGTTTAATGAGCCTCTGAGGGATTGAATTTAAAGGAAGAAAAGGCAAGGCTTCCATAATGCATGTCCCTAGCTTATTTCTTCAAAGAACGACGGGGGAGAGATTTGATGTATTGATTGATGCTGGAGAATGAGGCGGAACGCGGACAGTATAAAGCATTCAGTATTCCATACAAAATGAAAACCCACTAATAGCAAAGGCTTGTCCTTGCAGGCGTTGTGTTGTTCACCTACAGTTTCCTGAATAAACTATCCTTAGCGTATATCGACAGTATAAAAAATATTGGAAATAAAAAATGCAGGTTAAGTAAATAAAATATTTTAAATACACCAGAGACAGAAACTAATAAACTAAATATCCCATATTTTATTTTGTTCAATAAAAGCCTCGTTGATGAAAGAAATATTTATTTACAAGGCGAAAAGATTTTGATCAAACACTAAAATGAAAATGAAAAATAAAAATGTCTCCTTAAATCTATTAATTTCATTATAAATAATTCCAGTTCATAATTTTATTTAAAATAAATAATTGAGGCAGAACATTTAAACCACATTCTATATATTCAATGCTTAGTTTTGAGTTGAATCTGTTGTTCATTCTAGATGTTATTCTACTTGATATAATTTCACGTAAATAAAGTTAAAATTCTGAAAATTTTACTACTAACGAATGGGATTCAGTTATTAATATTTAGATGAAAAATGTATAATTAACTACCAAATGCCGAACTATTTGAAATTGTATCGTTCATTTATAAATTCTTAGCGGAAGATTAGAAAATCATAAAAACCACACAGATTGATCAGTAAAACATAAATGTGAAGCTGAAACATTTTCTTCAGTAAATCGGATTTAATTAGAGAATCAAAAAAGTTCATAGTTATCTCCCAATTTTATATAATTAATTTAACATGTGTCATGTATATTATTTACGTCAATTAGGAATTATCTTATTATTCTATTAACTATTACCTTTTGACGCATACCTATTTAATTGATGTTTAATGCGTAATGCATTAAATTTTTGTTTGGATTTCTGTAGAGATGAATATGGAAGGTGGAAATATTTTCATAAAGTTTTATAAGATAGAAAGAAAAGAGATAAAGTAATTTTTAGAACAGGTAAAGCTTGGGGTTGACAGGGTGACAGCGACGATCGGAACAATATTGTTCTTCTTCAGCGTCGGATTTCACTAGTTCGGCGCGTAAGGATGACAGTCTAACAAAGCTTACAGACATGGGGCCAGCTATCCCGACTTTTATTCATTCGACGAAACCTCAACTCCGCTTAAAACTTATTCAGTTATCCTATTTCTCCGTCCACTCACTCACTTCCCATTCTTCCGTTATGTGTAAAACAGAAGAGCAGACGACGGTAAAACTGATCAATTTCGTTTCAATTATGAAACTTTATTTTCAGCTCTGCTCTCTTAATCTTGTAAAGTGTGTGAACTTATTGGGCAGAT